>CM076569.1:893399482-893462580 GCA_034641835.2 Pinus albicaulis
AAAGGAACTTTGCATATACATAGATGAAATTACATGGTGAAAAAAATGATTTGACAGAGACAAGGATAATCATTACAGCCATGTAAAATGTATGTTGAGTAGTTCTAAATATGGATCGATGTATGAATTGATTAATTTATATGTGTCACTTTAATTTTCTAATTTCATATGGAAATTAGGTGGCTCGAGATCAACAATGAGATCAAAGATGAATTTTGATGTATTACTTAGAGAGAAATTAACTTGTTGGAGGGGTTAGTCGACTTTGCCAACTAGCTCAGCTTATTCATGAATATACATTGTAAAGGCGGTTGAATCTCTAGTCAGTTTAGTGTCTAGGTCACATATATTAAGTACATCATCTATCCAAGGGAGTCACGAATATTCATTTTAAATTTGGTCGATTCTCTAGTGAGTCAAGAGTATAAGTCAGATAGGTTAAGTCTATTATGATAGTCAAACTACTATAAGCCTCTCGACTAAGTGTGTGTGTGTGTGTGTGTGTGTGTGTGATAATAGATGTATCAATTTACTAGTTCATATTGGATTCTAAAGAGATTATAATATAATATACTACTTTGTCATTTCTCTCCTACTTTGTGTGTCTTCCTTTATTCTTATGTTGCATATGTTCATGTGAGTTCCTCTATCCTTTCAAATAGTAACCAATGTATATTATCTGCTACAATCCAAGACCAACATATAGAAATATATAGAGGGGATGTTAGTAGTTGGTATCATATGCCCTATTTAAAAGTCAGAATTGGAAAGTCTAAAGGTCGTGCAACAAAAAAATCATGACCCCACCAAATTAATAATATGCGTTTATTTCCATTGAATTAACAATTTAACATTAACTTATCCATTATCGATTCCTTTTGTCAACAAAACAATAATAAAAGTAGACAAACCCTACTAAAATAACATAGATAATGAGGAGATAGAAAACAAAAATGATTATGAAATGGGAAATAGTAATATACAACATGCAAGTAGAAATTGATTAGAACATTGACAACAATCAATTCAAATTATATAACGAAATCAACCACCAATTTTCTAAAAGAAAGGCAGTCATGTGGTTCGCACAAACTAGATGGTATGGAAAAATTAAATAAGCATGCAACTCATATCAATATATCTATAACTTGAAGAGATATGGAAATGGTTTGATCATGAAGTTTACAATACTGAAGGGAAGTGAGAGTGGTCTATATTCCTATAGTCTCAAACCCATGAGAGTGTTATGATTATGAATTTCATAACTCGAGAGAAGTGATAGTGGTCGAATTATGAGATTTACACACACACACAGCCATGTTAGTTTTTTATCTATATATAGTTTGGAGATCCATGAAATTGGTATATATATCTATAGCTTGAGAGCCCATGCAAATGGTAAAGGTTTTTCTAAGTCATAATTCCATGAATCAATGGAAAAAAAAAAATTGATTCATAAGTCCATGAACTAGTGGTATTCAGTATTGGATTTGTGACTTAGTGATAGATATTGACTCGCAGAAGTGGCGTGAAGTGTTCATAAAATGTGTGAGTCTCAACTAGGAGATCCATTGAGCTAGTGGAAGTGGTATATTTTTGAATTTCACATGATGTATTGATCATAGAATTGAATCCCCATTTGTATAAGTTTTAGTGAAAAATATCATGAGCCTACAACAATTTTGGCATCAATATTATGGTAAGTCCCATAAGTCAATGCAACTCTTCAAAGGAGTGATTCCTCATCGAGAAGAAACATGAGTTGGTTATTGTGATCAGTTTATAAAGACTCTTATTAGTGGTTGTTTGAATGATCGATCCGTTTTAGCATGCATTTTTTTATAATGTGGATATTATTACTATAAGTTGTAGATATGAGTTTTTAACATATACATGTATATCGAACCATATGTCTCTAAGACACATTACATAGGGAAATTAATTGTGTGTGATGATTTCATTTGTGGAGGTTGTGGGTTTGATTTTAATTAAACCCAGTCAAAATATTTCACGTAGAAGGGTTTATTAGCACACCTGATTTATTCATTTTGTAAAAAAATTAACATTTTTCTATGATTGAAAAATGACTATTTTGTAGAATGCACCTAGATTATTTCATTTTGTGGAATGGTTAATTTTTATGGTATTTATTTAGTTGCATATGCTTTTTAATGATTTATGGGTACATTATTTGTCGAAATTAGATTATGAAAGAAGGGTAATGGTTAGTGTTCCATGCTGAATAGTCCTAAAGACATGGATATTCCGGTTAATGTGTTTTTTGATCATGAAAATCCATCTTATGTTTCTTGATATAAATTGATTCGGTTGGATCTAATGTTGAAGAACAGGTTCCAAGAAATCCCTTACATAGGAAAATTTTTGAATAGGTTGAAGCAATAGTTTAAGAGCTACAACAGAATTTTAGCACCTTTGAAGATTTATATTGTATGAAGCAAAGGTGGATCTAGTTTGGAATATTTGAAAATAGGTCCACAACAAGTTGAAGAAAGAGGTGGGTGTCGCAATGAGGTTGAACCTTAGATAAATTCAAAGTGTGCTCATCATAAAGGTTGGTGCCTCGATTAGATCATAGCATACAATGAGTTTCTACTTGCACATTTTCAAATTAGTTTTCTCAATCATGTTGTAGCTTACTACAAGTATGATCTTGCATATATTGGGGGTTTTTGTCTCTAGTAGGTTAGGGATTGTAAATATATTTAATGAATTGA
The DNA here is from genome assembly GCA_034641835.2 of Pinus albicaulis. Classification (NCBI taxonomy): domain Eukaryota; kingdom Viridiplantae; phylum Streptophyta; class Pinopsida; order Pinales; family Pinaceae; genus Pinus; species Pinus albicaulis. Next base: position 893,402,218 of record CM076569.1, read on the forward strand.
ATAAATGAAGAAGAAATATTTGTTTTTTTTCTCCCATATGGGTTTCCACGTAAAATATTATGTCTCCTTGTGTTGATGGATTCTTGATATTTAGTTAATGTGATAGTGGTTTAATGATACATTAATTTTCTCATGAATATGTAGTAAATGATTATGATCATAAGTACATAATTGTTAATTTCTGAAAAAATTTGAAATGATTGAATTTATCTCACACTAATTTAGCCCCCCCTCTCAGTGTGACATTTGGTCCAATAAGTTTCATAAAAAAAAATTCCTTTATGAACAATCAATTACTACAAGGTTAAGTTCAAAGAAATATGGCCATGATTAGAGAAAAAAGTAAGGCCCCAATGTTTGATTGAACCAACTATTATTTTTGGAATATAAGGATGGAGACCAATATCATCTCCTTGGGAGAAGAAGCATGGCTTATTTCAGATATCAATTATAAATTTCCTAATATTATTTCAACGCGTGATAATAATAATGAACTTTATACATCCATGCTCAATTTAAGCATGTTATTCTCAGTGTCCTTACAGACTCATAATCTATCAAATTGATGCAATGTAAATTATCTCATGAGGAATTGAATAATATCAAAACCCATTCCAAAGGGATAGAAAAATAAGAGAATCTAGGCTACGAAATATTAGGCAACAATTTCAATGTTTTTAGATGGAACACCATAAGGATAGGTCTTAATATTCTCTTTGTGTAGACAATATTTTGAAGCCCATTGCAAGTATTGGGGAAGAAGTTAAGGATATTTGTGTTTTTCATAATTTTTTAACATCTCTTCCCTCAATATTCAATCCCAAAGTATCAACCCTTGAGAAATTGACATAAGTGGATCAAATGAACTTGGATTTTATTCATGGTACTCTCAACATATGAACTAATAACAAGGGAGGCAAAGTTAGGAGTTAAGGAGGAAGAATTCTAAGTATCCAGAGAAGATAAAAATCATGAAGATCAAGTATAATATAACATTTATGAAGGAAATGCAATTTTTTTCCAATAGTTAGAAATAGGAACTAGAAAGTTCAAAGGTAACCTCCCATTCACGCTCTTTGAATGTAGAAGGATAGTTCATTTTGAATCTAACTTTCCTTATGTTCATATGAATGATAGTGATGATGATTCAATATTCAAGTTCAAACATCAAAAAAAGAATCAAGCCAATAATAACAAAAAATTATATTCAAAAGAATAGAGTAACAATGAAAAAAAAACGAAATTGTGACTCATAAATAAATGGTTAAATATTGCTAGAACTGAAGAAACTAAATGAAAAATAGACTATGAGGGAGAACTTAAAAGTGAATTTTTGGAGATAAATATCATTAGAAAGAGGGAAGTGAAACTAATGCATTAGCTTCAGGAAAAAATTCTAAATGAAGACACCATTATTTATTTCAAAGGAAAACTAGAAGAAGCTAAAAGGGTAAAGGATTTTTTTTCAAAACATCCAAATGAGAAAGAACAAAATTTTGAAGGAATAGAGGAGGAATTTTTACTGTTGAGAGAAAAAATATAGAAACTCAAATAAATGTTTGAAAAAGGGACTAAATACATAGATAAAATTCTCAACAAGCAAAGGGATCCTCTCATTAAATCGGGTCTTAGCTATCAATAAGGTTGTGTGACGCCCAGGAATAACAGTCCACTAAGAACATCAAATGAAGATCATCCCAAGAATCTTGGTCATAAATTCATTGCATCTAGTTGTCACTCCATTGAAGGTCCCAAGAAAATTATGAGCTAGCATAAGTATGTTCATTTCAATGACTCAAAGGATAATACCATGAAACAACAAACTTCACAAAATGAATGAAACCATAATGAAGGAGGGAAATCTCCCATGACAAGGAAACTTCATAAGGGATCTACAAGAAGCAATGAATTAGGTGTAAGAAATAAACTAATGAATAATACTCCTTTGATGACCAACTTCGGAAGACAATTATCACTCTAAAATTGTAGATATAAAAATAAGTTCTTTTATTATTGTTTCTCATGTACAAAATTTGGAACAAAGAACAACATTGAAAAAACTATGATATGGTCAGATATAAGGGATATGATTAGGTCCGTAGCTGGAGGCATGATGATGAGCTCAAAATAATACATCAGTCATTTTCAAAAAGGCTTAATCCCAATGTAGAATGTTACATATGTTATAATGAATGTCATAAAACATGTGACTAGATAATTAAATTGATATGGCAGGATTTATTTTCCATCAATCCAAGGATTAATTCTAAAAAATGGAAATGAAGACAAGAATCGGAAAGGTCGGATCTAAATCCTCAAATCAAATCCACTCGTGAAGGTTTATTTAATACTATTATTTTCTTATTTAAAACTTGAAGAAGCAATTCTATGTAGGTGTAATGAACACTTTGGTATGTGAGAGTAGTGACACTGAAAAATTCCATTGGCCAGTAATACTTGATATCCGAGACGTAATGTAAGGATAGGTAATAGGAATGTACTATTACATTTTATAAATGAAAATTAAGGGATGTATGGAATCAAGGGGGGACTTTGTTAAGTTCACAATAAAGTGTAGGAGCAGTTAGAGTATCATTAACAACATGTTCTGAAGGAAATAATTTGTCACTTTGTCAAGTTCATAGAAATACGATTATATTAATAACTAGTAGTGGAAAGGAAGTTTGGTCTCAGGGGGTGATCTTTTTAGATGCACACGATCATATAGTAATAGGAGAAGTTCAATAAGCATTGGAAGCATGCTCATGGTATCACACACAAAAATAGATTTTGAATTTTCAAAATACACATAGAAGATGTAGACATTAACAAAAATGGAAGAGGAGGAGACTCCAAAGGATCAGGTTCACTCAAGAGTATGGTAATTTTAGTCGACAAGCATGACACTTTGTCATTGATGTCAAAGGGGGAGAGAATGAAAAAAATGATATAGGCATTAAGAAACCTTTATTAAAGGTATAACAATATTGGAGGATAGAATTCAAACATTTCCAAAGGTAAGGAAACCAATAATTGGAATAAGGGGAGTTCTCAACACTATGAAATTGGCTTATTGACAACAATGAGCATCAATGTCTAGTAGTGTTTCATTAATGAAAAAGGTGGATATTTTTTCATATATTATTTCCATGGATGATAACAAGTGTCATTTATGTCAATTCAGATGCCCAATATAGTAGCATTATCATTCATGAGTCAAAGGAAGTAGTATGATAGATGCTAACTTTAATACCCTCATTAGGTGAAATCAAAGGAGTATTGAAGTTGATTGGCTTTTTAAAGAATTTTTTCATGTCCTAATGCTCCTAAAAACAAAATTATTGAGTATTCCTCCTCCATACATATCCAAAAATATATCCCACTCTAAAAAACTATTGTTAGATGAGAAGTTATGTCCACTTGAATATTAACATATTTTTAGGGCCCAAAACTATAGTGCCAAAACCAAACAACATTAATTCAGTAAGGAGTGTGCAACTTTTAGAGGATCCAAGATGGATGATGTCGAAACTAGAATGATGCTTAATAGAGTTTATGGTTGTGCAACTTACATATATGTAGTGGTAAATACATACCAACATGTGAACTAGTTAATCAAGAGCAGCCCCATAGTACTAGCCAATTACATTATGATGCATGGAATAATTTGAAGAAACAATGCAAAGTGAGACATGGTATGACATGTGGTTATAATTGATTGATAATATATAATGACATCAATGACTAACATGGACCTTCCACATATTTCCATGTCGCATGTCTACACTAAATTTTTCAAAGGGTCACTCAGCCAAAATACTGGGACACATGGAACCCCTCATGGGATGCCATGTGGCATAATGATGTCATCATGTGGAGGACCAATGAACTTATTGAATTGATCACTTGAACATTTATATGGTAGCTAGAGGTCAAGCCCAAAGAGCCATGGAGAAAATGTTAATCCCTTGGATACGAGAATGGTCATACGAGAGCTTAGTAGATAGGCCAAAAGGGTGATGAAATGAATAATAAGGAGACAAATACATGGATAGGAATATAGTAGGACCATAGTACCAAAGCTAAAAAATTTAATATGCACAAGTCACATGTTGTTCCAGGTGAACTTGAGACCATAAAAACATTATATATATGCAAGCCCTCACTCCAAAATAGGAATAAAAAATTGATTGGATATCCTACAAAGATTGTCTTTGAGAATTCAACCTATGTATATTGTTATGTGTTTCATCGAGTGAGAGAAAAAATTTTGTTTTTGTTTTAGGTCAAGCAGGCGAGAATGATCTATCGCTGGAGAGTTGGAGAACTAGTGATTTTTTTTAGTTTTCAATAGGTCATGGTGATACTATGATTGTGAAGTTTATAGATTGAGAGCTATGATAGTGGTATGATTGTGAAGAACCATGGCAGTGGTCCATAGTAGAGATCATTTCTTGGAGGCACAATGATGTTGGCAATATGATGCAATGTGTTATCCTTCATGGCAACCTACTTGATGAAGTTGTCCTTGATGGAAACCTACTTGATGAGTTTCATTTTGATAGAAACCTATTTGTTAAAGATGTAAAAATGATGTATCTACAGATCAGTTCAGAAGTAGCAAAAAAAGGAATTTCAGTAAGTGCCAGAGAAATGATAAATATAATATGTCACAATGTATACACTACTTTTATGAAGGAAACCTGCGTATGGATTCAATGTATACACTACTTTTGTGAAGGAAACCCATGTATACATTCAAGACTCGTATATACGCATCTAGTTTGAAGAGAAATCATGTATACACGTGGATATGAATGCTCCAAGTCGCGTATGCCTTTTGCGCTCTAAAAATTATAATACCAAGAGGCATTACCATGGTATTAGCCCACAATATTGAGCATTGTATTGTCTATTTGATCCCATCCAGGAATACCATCAGCGGTTAAGTGGTTTTGACTCATGGTATTGATAAAGGCTAAAACTATATAAGGAGAAGAGGATCATAGTGCAATGTGTGCATGGGTAAGGGTTGTTGATGAATAAATTTCTCTAAGGAATATCTGCATGGAAGAACTCTGCTCTTAATTGATAGATCTGAATCTATGATGCACCCATGGATATAATGATGGTTCAATGTCTCTAGATCTGGTGATGACGAATCTCTAGAATGACCTACTGAAGGAATGATGAAGAACCGGTGCAAGTCTACTGAAGAAAATGGAGAAATATGGGTAAGTTTTATAGATCTGGTTTGTTCTGTAAAATTTACATTTACAGATATATACGCTATTTGATTTCAGTAAAAGTTCATATATACGTGGGTTTTCTTCATGAAAAGCGTGTATGGCAGTTAAGGTTTTCTGAAGAATAATATACACAGAAGTATACGCAGGGTGGTGTGAAGAAAAGTGTGTATGTACACGGCTTCAGTGAATCAAATTAGTGTATGCTATTTGCATCAATTTCTGTTCAGGGTTGAGTTTGTATCTGCATATCTATTCTGAATTCTGGGTATTGAATCAATACTTCACTCTGAAGTATATCTGGATGGAATGGGTAACATTTTATTGATTGATATGAATTAATAATGTACCTATGAATAAAATGATGAAGAGGGATCTCTAGATCTGAAATGACTATGTATTTTCTAGATCTGTTTATGGAATGTTTAGATCCGTGATCTGGCGAATCTTTTTTGAAGTAAAGGGTGAGATCTGAGTTATCTGTTCTGAAGCACCGCATAGTTCTAAAATTTTACAGATTTATATGCAAGTTCGTCACAGCGAAAGCGCATATATACGCCGGTTAGGTTCAGAAAAAGTGCGTATGGAATGTAAGGTCAGTCCTTAAATAGTTTCAGATATATACGCAAGTTTGTCTCTATGAAAGCGCGTATATACGCAAGTTCAGTGAAGTAAAAGTGCGTATGGAATCTAGGGTTTTGCTTAAGTTTGTGGAATGAAATGTCTGATCTGTTTTGTTTTTTTACTACTATCTGTCAATGATGTATTCATACAGATCTGGGTTTTTTGAATGTTGATTATGCTGCTGATTATTTTGATTAAAGATAAAGTTGTTGGTTGATTGGTTGATGATTCAATGAATGAATTGATGGGGTTATAAGTTTCAGTTTGATGTATGTTGAGCTTAAATGTGTGGAGTGGGTACAGTCTGAAAATATGATGAAAAGTTGCCTACAAGGTATGTTGTGTGAATCTGTTGGATCCAGTATGAAAATTGATGAAACGTGGTCCGCAGTGGTGCTGAGGGTCAAAGCCTTCAGTGAGGGGGTTGTAGCTCCCTTCCAGTGGTAGCTGGTAAATGAGAGCAGGGGGTAGTAGCTCCCTTCTAGGAGAGGCTGGTAAATGAGAGCAGGGGGTAGTAGCTCCCTTCCAGGAGAGGCTGGTAAGCAAGATCAGGGGGTTGGAGCTCCCTTCCAGTAGTGGCTGGAGAATGAGAGAAGGTTGCAGCCTTCTGAAGGTGGGTGCCTACGTGCTGGTATGAGTCTGCGCCAGTACAAAATTGTAAGAAGTTTTCTTTATAATAAATATTGAAGACAAAGAAGACAGCAGCGGTGGTTTTCTCCTGAATTGGGTTTCCACCTTAAATACTGGAGTTCATGTGTGTTTCTTATGTGTGATGGTTTATTCTGTTATTACTGCACATTCTTACTGCTTACTAAACATCTGATGAATGAATGATGCAATGACCTAAGTAAATAATTAAATGCATAATAAGATCTCTAGACATACGCAAGTTTTCTTAAGGATATCCACATGTATACGTGAGTTGGGTTCAGTAAAGTAGCGTATGGTTTTAAGAAAAATTAAAAAAAATTCAGTCATCTCTAAATACTGATTCACATTCCCCCCCCCCCCCTCTCAGTATTTTTCCCAATAATTGGTATCAGAGAAGGTCCTTCTGCAGAAGCTTGATCGCTTGAAGGAGATCTGTCGTAATGGGAAGTCATGAAGGAGTATTTTCTATAAGGTCACCTCTATTCAATGGAAGTAATATTTTATTCTGGAAGATATGAACAAAATCATATTTTCAAAGTCTTGGTGCAGAAGTATGGGCAATCGTGGAAGAAGGTTATCAGTATCCAGCAATTATTCCTACTGATGCAGCAGAAAGGAAGAAATATGAAATCAATGCCAAAGTAGTCAATGTTCTATTAGGAAGCATGTCTGAATCAGAATTTGTTAAAGTGATGCAGCTAAATTCAGCAAAAGAAATATGGGACAAAATCATTTAAAGCTATGAAGGAGATACAAAGGTAAAAAGTGCAAAACTCCAAACTCTCAGAATTGAATATGAAAATTTAAGGATGCATAGTGATGAGAGTATTGCCAGTTTATTTTTACGTCTAGATGATATTGTAAATCGTATGAGAAATTTGGGTGAAACCACAACTGATACTACTATGGTGGAAAAAGTCTTAAGATCCTTGACTTCAAAATTTGAGTCAAAAGTATCAGCTATTGAAGAAAAACAAGATATGCAAACTCTTACTATTGTTCAACTACATGGTATCCTGACTGCTTTTGAAATGAGAAAAGGAGGTCCCTCTCAAATCAGAGAAGTTGCCTTTAAGGCATGTACAAAAGGAAATGAAAAGGAAGTTGTCAAGGAATCAAGTTATATATCAGAAGAAGAAGAATAAATTTTTTTGAGAAGACTCCAACCAGGTACTGGAAGATTCAGAGGTAAGCTTCCCTTCAAGTGTTTTTATTGTGGAAGAGTTGGTCATTATGCTGTTAAATGTCCTTATGAAGAAAATCATGATAAAGGGAAACAATTTGAAAAGGGAAAGAGTTATTATACAAATGAAGATAATTATGAAGTGTAAAATGAGGATGAAGAAGATTTTGACCAAGATCTGCAAGTGCTCATGGCATCTACCATGGATGGTGATAATTTCACAAAGGGAAGGAAGCAAAATAAGAGGGCTACTCAAGGAAAGAAGATATCTCATAAATCATGTACGGAAAAAAATGAAAATGATGCAAAAGGTATTAATCCTTGTTCTAGTGATTCACTTCCTTATGCAAGCAATGGTGAAGATAGTGAAAATGATAGTGAAAGTAATAGTATGGGTCTAGAAGCAAATCTCAAGATTAATGTTGAAGATCAATTTAAAAAGAATGAATCTATCTACAAAGATATGATCTCTAGAATGAATGGACAGATAGAAATGTATCAAAGACTGCAGGATAAAGTAACCAATTGAAGTGAAAGACTTGAAGCAGAAATCATCTCTCTCAAAACAGATCTGGAAAAATCAAATAAGAATAATGAAAAACTTTTACAAACTTTTGAAGAACAATAAAATGGGTTGAAAGAAGAGATTTTAAAATTGAATGATCAAGTAGAAGAAGGAAGAAGGGTCTAAGAAAGTATGAAGAATCAATGCCAAATATTGGAGGTTGAGGTAAACATTTTAAAAGGTAAATTAGAAGAAAAGGATAAACTCTTGAGGTTTCAAGATAGTACTAAGATTCTGGACAATATTCTTAGTAGTCAAAGGTCTCCTTCTGTTAAATTTGGTCTTGGTTTTCATGAAACTGTTAAAGGAGAATCTAGTTCACAAGAAAGTGGTAAAGATTCAAAGGATATCAATGCAAAACTTGAAGTGTTGAAAGAAACAAAAGGTCAACTGACAATCATGAACTCTCAAAAGAAATCATTCCCTCCTAAATATAGAAGCATTAATCGATTCTCTCCTTTGATCAATAATGTTGAATGATTTAAATGTCATAATTATGGGCATGTTGCAGCCAATTGCAGAAGAAGATTGTTTCAGTCACAAACAAGCAGATTCTACATAGAAAGGTACTCAGTTTTCTTTAAGGGATATTGTTTTTCATGCAGCAAGTTTGGTCATAAAGCAGCTGATTGCAATAGAAGAAAGAATAGAAAAACACATTATGATCCCTATGCTTACTTTTCTGGTCACACAAGATGTTATGCTTGTAACAAGTATGGACATGTAGAAAAAGAATGCAGGATGAATAGATCTAAGAAATTGGATAATTTCCAGCACACAATAAGAAATTTCAAGCAAAGCTGGAAAAAGGAGGACTGGTCAAAAACGTAGGGGATAATAATCCTACTGCAGTCTTCCACTTCTAAAGCTTACTTCTCATAATGACCGCAGGAGTGATGTGAGATACATTATAGGAATCAGTAATGTATCATCACAAGGGGAGAAATATATGGTGATTCACATGGTTGGTTTGATAATTCTAGTTGTGTTTATTTCTAACAGTGCATCTAATGTGACAACAGAAGATAGGTACAGAATGTATAAATCCAAGAGAAAATGGAGCTGTGAAATTTTTAGTATTTCACTTTTCATATGCGGGTTTCATGAACTAAAGCCGTGTATACACACGAGTTCTATTGGAGATAGAAGTGTATGTTTTTCTGATAAGTAAAACAGTGAGTCAGCTCAAGGACAGGAGCATAGTTTCAAGGGGAGCATTAGCCTTCCTGAGAGTAATGCATTGTTGGAATTATGATGGTTTTGAAGTATGATTTATCTCTTGAGGTCTTTTTCGTATTGGTTATAAAAATTCATATTTTTAATTTGATGAAAAGGTTATGTTGAGACCTATGATGTAAATTGTTATATTCAGTCATGTAAGGACTTCTTCAAATTTGTAAACCCACTTGGTTGGGTAGTTGAGTCAAAATGTGTAAACCCACTTGGTTGGGTATTTGAGTCACATATGTAAAACCACTTGGTTGGATCATTGATGTAAGTATGAGTCCTTGGTGATAGGAAAGGTCATAGATTCATGTACTTCATTGAAAAATATGTTTGAAGATTCAGTGTGAACTCAGGGGGAGCATGATACCTTCAGTGCACTTCAGATCTACAGAGCTCATCTTTATACAAGGGAAGAGAAACCTTGTTTTGGTTTTGATCTGCCCTTTGCCCTTGATGTCAAAGGGGGAGAGTATCATGGTGTTTGAATAATAGTTATAATCAATGTATCTATCTGTTGTGGTGATCAAACACCATCATGGTTGCCATCAAGTCCAAAGGGGGAGATTGTTGGCAATATAATGCAATGTGTTGTCCTTCATGGCAACCTACTTGATGAAGTTGTCCTTGATGGAAACCTTCTTGATGAGTTGCATTTTTATAGAAACCTATTTGTTAAATATGTAAAAATTATGTATCTATAGATCAGTTCAGAAGTAGCAGAAAAATGAATTTTAGTAAGTGCTAGAGAAATGATAAATATAATATGTCACAATGTATACGCTACTTTTATGAAGGAAACCCGTGTATGGATTCAATGTATACACTACTTTTGTGAAGGAAACCCGCGTATACATTTAGGACTAGTATATACGCATCTAGTTTGAAGAGAAATCATGTATACACGTGGATACGAATACTCCAAGTCGTGTATGCCTTTTGTGCTCTAAAAATTATAATACCAAGAAGCATTACCATGCTATTAGCCCACAATATTGAGCGTTGTATTGTCTATTTGATCCCGTCCAGGAATACCATCAGCGGTTAAGTGGTTTTGACTCATGCTATTGAAAAAGGCTAAAACTATATAAGGAGAAGAGGATCATAGTGCAATGTGTGCATGGGTAAGGGTTGTTGATGAATAAATTTCTCTAAGGAATATTTGCATGGATGAACTCTGTTCTTAATTGATAGATCTGAATCTATGATGCACCCATGGATATAATGATGGTTCAATATCTCTAGATCTGGTGATGATGAATCTCTAGAATGACCTACTGAAGGAATGATGAAGAACCGACGCAAGTCTACTGAAAAAAATGGAGAAATCTGGGTAAGTTTTATATATCTGGTATGTTCTGCAAAATTTACATTTACAGATCTATATGCTATTTGATTTCAATAAAAGTGCGTATATACGTGGGTTCGCTTCATGAATAACGCATATGGAAGTTAGGGTTTTCTGAAGAATAATATACACAGAAGTATACACAGGATGGTGTGCAGAAAAGTGTGTATGTATGCGGCTTCAGTGAATCAAAGTAGTGTATGCTATTTGAATCAATGTCTGTTCAGGGTTGAGTTTGTATCTGCATATCTATTCTGAAGTTTGGGTATTGAATGAATACTTCACTCTGAAGTATATCTGGATGGAATGGGTAACAATTTATTGATTGATGTGAATTAATAATGCACCTATGAAGAAAATGATGAAGAGGGATCTCTAGATCTGAAATGACTATGTATTTTCTAGATTTGTTTATGGAATGTTTAGATCTGTGATCTAGCGAATATTTCCTTAAGTAAAGGGTGAGATCTGAGTTATTTGTTCTAAAGAGCTGCATAGTTATAAAATGTTATAGATCTATACGCAGGTTCGTCACAGTGAAAGCGCGCATGGAATGTAAGGTCAGTCCTTAAATAGTTGCAGATATATACGCGGGTTTGTCTCTGTGAAAGCACGTATATACGCAGGTTCAGTGAAGTAAAAGCGTGTATGGAATCTAGGGTTTTGCTAAAGTATGTGGAATGAAATGTCTGATCTGTTTTGTTGTTTTACTACTATCTATCAATGATGTATTCATATAGGTCTAGGTTGTTTGAATTTTGATTATGCTGCTGATTATGTTGATTGAAGATCAAGTTTTTAGTTGATTGGTTGATGATTCAATGAATGAATTGATGGGGTTATAAGTTTTAGTTTGATGTATGTTGAGCTTAAATGTGTGGAGTGGGTCTTGTCTGAAAATATGATGAAAAGTGGCCTACAAGGTATGTTGTGTGGAAGCTGTTCGATCCATATGAAAATTGATGAAACGTGGTCCGCAATGGTGCTGAGGGTAAAAGCCTTCAGTGAGGGGGTTGTAGCTCCCTTCCATTGGTAGCTGGTAAACGAGAGCAAGGGGTAGTAGCTCCCTTCCAAATTACAGCCTTCTACAGGTGGGTGCCTGCGTGCTGGTATGAGTCTGTGCCAGTAAAAAATTGTAAGAAGTTTTCTTTATAATAAATATTGAAGACAGAGACGACAGCAGCGATGGTTTTCTCCCGAATTGGGTTTCCACCTTAAATACTGGTGTTCATGTGTGTTTCTTATGTGTGATGGTTTATTCTATTATTACTGCACATGCTTACTACTTACTAAACATCTGATGAATGAATGATGCAATGACCTAAGTAAAGAATTAAATGCATAATAATATCTCTGGACATACGCAACTTTTCTTAAGGATATCTGCGTGTATACGCGGGTTGGGTTCAATAAAGTAGCATATGGTTTTAAGAAAAAGTAAAAAGTTTTCAGTCATCTCTAAACACTGATTCACCCCCCCCCCCCCCCTCTCAGTATTTTTCCCAACAAATGATTTGTTGTAGCTTCAGAGAGCCATGAGGATTGTCATATTGTGATGTTTATATATAGAAAGGCATGACAATGGTATGATTGTATAGAAAGAGAGTTGAGACATTGTCATTTATTGTGAATATTATAAGCTCGAAGAGCACTGATAATGGTATATATATTTATAGATTAGAGATTTATGGTAGTGGTCTGATCGTTAAGTTTACAAGCTCAGAGTGTCATGAAAATGGTCTACCTATCTATATCTTGGAGATCCATTACAATGGTATGATTATGAAGTTCACAACTTGAGAGCAGTGGAAATGGTATGATTGTGAAATTTATAAGTTAAGAGAGCCAGGATAACTATCTATCTATCTATAGTTCAGATAGTTGTTAAAATGATCTATCTATATATAATTCGAGAGCCTTGGCAATGGCTTGTTCATGAGTCAATGGAAAAGCTTTTTCTAAGCCAGATGTCCATGAACTAGTGGCAGTCGATATTGGCTCTATGATTCAATGATTCAAATTGACCAGTGGAAGTGGCATAAAGTGTTGATCAAATGTGTGAGTATCAACCAGGAGCTCTGGTGAGCCAATGGTAATGGTCTCTTTCTGAAGGTTGTATGATGAATTATTCAGAGGGTCGAATCCTTATTGGGATCATTTTTGGTGATATATTTCTGTAAGATTGCAACAAGTATAGTTTTAATATTATACTGAGATGCCCATGGTTCAGAGAAACCATTAGAAGAATGAACGAGTCTTTACAAAGGAGCTCCATGAATTATTGGTTGTGATGATTCTATCAAGACTCTTGATAGTGGTTGTTCGAAGGATCAATCCCATCAGCAAACGTTTCATATTACATGGAGTTCAACCTTATAAGCATTTCAAATGTTTTCTTGGCATATATATATATATATATATATATATATATATATATATATATATATATATATATATTTGATCATTCTTCTCTACGACTCATCGCACAGGTCAATTGGTTATGTGTGTTGATTTGGTTTGTGGAGGTTATGGGTTTGTCTCTGACAAGACTCGATCAAACCATTATGTTGAATAGTTTATTATTATGCTAAATTTATTCATTTTTTAGAACAATTAACATTTTTGAGTGACGATAAAATGATTGCTCTGTATAATTCTCCTGGAATATTTCATTTTGTAACCTGGTTAATTTTTTTACGGTGCTTATATACTTTACAACTTGAGCGACGATAAAATTATTATTCTGTATAATTCTCCTGGAATATTTCATTTTATAACCCGATTAATTTTCTTATGGTGTTTATATAGTTTGAAAATGGTGTTTAATGATTTTTGGGCACATTATTTGCCCAAATTGGATTATGGTAATTTTTTTTAAAACAATTAATATTTTTGAGTGATGATAAAATGATTGTTCTGTACAATTCTCCTGGAATATTTCATTTTGTAACATGGTTAATTTTTTTTATGGTGTTTATATAGTTTCCAATTTGAGTGACAATAAAATGATTATTTTGTATAATTCTCCTGGAATATTTCATTTTGTAACATGGTTAGTTTTTTATGGTGTTTATATACTTTGAAAATGGTGTTTAATGATTTTTGGGCCCATTATTTCTCCAAATTGGATTCTGGTAATTTTCTTTTTTAATGGTTTTTAGATAGTTGCAAATCATGTTTAATGATTTTTGGGCACCTTATTGGTCCAAATTGGATTCTGGAAAAAGAGCAATGATCAAGGTTCAATGCTAAACAACCCTAAAGACATTAAGAGTCTCGTAAATGTGGAGTCTCCAGTCTGGTAAATGTGGAGTCTCCTAAAAGTGTTTTTTAATGATCAAAATCCATATTATGTGTTTTGCGAGCTATTGAGCTACTTACAGTTGATGTTGAAGTAAATTTTATAAAATTCCTTTATGTAGGAAAATTGTAAATAAATGTGGAGTCTCCTATATGATCAAAATCCATATTATGTGTTTTTTGAGATATTGAGCTACTTACAGTTGATGTTGAAGTACAAGTTTACAAAATGCCTTTGTGTAAGCAAATTGGTGAATAAATTGGAGGAAAAGTTTGATGAATGAGTGATAGTAGTATTACAACATCTTTGAATATTTATATTGTATAAAAATTAAGTGGATGACGTTGGAAATATTCTCAAAAGTGCTCCACAATAAGCTTAATTTTAATAAGGATGTGGATGCCTTCATTAAGGTGGGTGATTCAATCACGTCAAATCCTAGAGCAATTTAGAGCTTTCTCATCATCAAGGAATTTTGCTAATATAACTATTAAATATTTATTTTTGGTGCATTGTAGAAATGGTCAGCAATGTGGTTGCGTAACCATAGATGCTTATATTTTAAATAGATTTGTGTATGATATATTCCAATAGGGTAATAGTTTTTCCAACTTTTTATTCTTAATTATTGAAAATGTTTTTCAACTTTAATTATTAACTATTGAAAGCATCAAATCTCCTTTAAGAGTTTTTTTTAACTTAAACCATGATTGATTAAAAGAGAAATCATTGCATGAAAATTCCAGGATGAAACAATCCCAAAAACACTTATTAAGCCAAATCACAATTATTAATGAAAAATGAGAAAAACTCTTTTTTTAGTTAGCCAATTTTTATTTCCCAAGACGTCAATGGAATTTTAGAATGTTAATAGTTTTAATCAGGGTACAAAGACCCTCTCTCGGCATAGTTTTTAATCCAATGAACTTTTTTCAATATTTCATAGTCAAGAAGAACATGATGTTGGGTGTGGAGCCTGATTATCTTGGTTATTTTGTATCACAGCGTTGTACCCCTATACCTTAATGGGGGTGGACATGCCGCTCGTAATTAAACACTTCCGGGGGGTCCAGGGGGGGTGGCTACGACTTTATGGAGCACCCCCTGGCGAGGGGTTTCGGGGGCAGTGCCCCCAAAGCTAAAAACAGATGTAAAATTGCCTTGTAAAGTATAGTAATTTCTAGTCAATCTAGGTCGTTCATTAAGAAGATGATCTGATGGTAGAAGTTATGTTTAGTTTAGGTTTTTTTTTACCTAGAAGGTAACCCCTCGCTTTGTATGAGGGTATTTTATTGTGGTTGTGGATTGTATGTGCATTCTCAGAGTGAGAAACATATAGGGAGACTGTGAGAGAGAATAGAGGATATTACAGTGAATCTATTGTAGGTTGTGTCTCTTGATTTTGCTAGATAATAGAAATGAAGGATTGGCTGTTTGGGGTGGACATAGCCCAAACTGGGTGAACCACATATATCTATGTCTCTCTAGTTTTATGTGTTTTGTGTGCTTATGTTTTCCGCATATTTTATGTGTTGCATTACTCTGTAATATATAATTTTCAAACAATTGGTATCAGAGCCAAAGGTCTATTTGGTTTATAAACTCGCAGGAAAGAAGGGTTCCTGGTTTGAGTGGGAGCAATGGTGAAAGATGGTAAGTTTAGGGTCGAGATGTTTAACAGCCAAAACTTCCCGCTGTGGAAGATGCAGATGGAAGACTATTTGTATGAGAAAGCTCTGTACCTACCATTGAGCAAAGAAACAAAGAAGTCGATGGCTATGACAGACGCAGAATGGGAGATTCTTGATAGAAAGGCACTCGGAACAGTACGGTTGTGCCTCACGGCATCGGTAGCCTTCAATATTTAGAATTAAACAACAACAGTGGGTTTTATTAAGGTGTTGGTGAAATTATATGAAAAACCCTTGGCCTCAAACAAGGTATTTCTTATGAAACATTTATTTAATATGAATATGTCGGAAGGTGGATCTGTTGGAGACCATTTAAATGATTTTAATACAATTACCAGTCAGTTAAGTTCTATAGGGGTAAACTTTGATGATGAATTTAGGGCTCTTTTATTTCTATTCTCATTGCCAGAAAGCTGGAATGGTTTAGTTATGGCCATTAGTACCTCTGTCTCTAGATCTAGTACTTTAAATTTTGATGATGTTGTCGATGTTATCCTTAGCGAGGAAATGTGATGGAAAAGCTTTGGTGAGACATTGGGTAATGCTTTGAGTGCAGAGTCTTGGAGAAGAAAAATGGAAAGAGGAAAGAGCTTAGGATATCGTAGTAAATCAAGGAAATTCAGAACCAAGTCTAGATCGGGGATAGTGTGCTGGAAATGTGGAAAGAAAGGACACTTGAAGAAAGACTGTAGATCTCAGAAGCGAAAAGAAGCAGACGCACAACAAGAAAACAATCATGAAGCAAATGTGATAGGTGATGTGTTACAAGATGCCTGGATTCTTTCTTTCGAAAATGTTAATGATTCCTAGGTAGTAGATTTAGGGGCTTCATTCCATGCCACACCTAATAAGAAATATTTTCATGGCTATGTTCAAGGAGATTTTGGATAGGTTCATTTAGGTGATGATAAACCCTATAAAATTGTTGGAATGGGTAATGGAAACCAATGACTATTAAAGGAGGTAAGGCATGTTCCAGATTTGAAGAAAAAATTGATTTCAACAGGGCAGTTAGGTGGTGAAGGTTGTGTGACAACTTTCATATATAAAACCTGGAAGGTCACCAAAGGAGCCCTGGTAATAGAAAAAGGTGAAAAGGTTGGTACATTGTATTTATTTGATGGTATTTCTAACTCTATTAATGCTTTAACTTCCAAAGGAGCAGATGCAGCATTATGGCATCATAGGCTCAGACACATGAGTGAGAAGGGGACGAAGATTCTTCACTTAAGAAATTTGTTGTCGGGTTTGAAGAATGTTGATTTGGATTTTTGTGAGAATTTCATTTATGGAAACAGGAGAGAGTCAGATTTCTCAGAGTTGGGAAAGAAAAGAAGAGCGAAAACATAGAGCTTTTGCATATAGATGTATGGGGACCTGCTCAGGTATGATCTCTCGGGTGCTCTCGTTATTATGTTACTTTTATTGATGATGCAACTAGAAAAACTTAGATTTATTGTATTTAGAATAAATCTGATGTATTTGATACTTTCAAGAAATGGAAATCTTTGGTTGATATTGAGACAGGAAAGAAGTTGAAGTGTCTCAGATCAGACAATGGAGGTGAATATTGTAGCAAAGAGTTTTATACGTACTATTAAGATCATGGAATTCACAGAGAGAAGACAACTCCAAGAACACCACAAGAAAATGGTTGTTCAGAAAGGATGAACAAAACAATCATGGAGAGTCCAAGGTGCATGAGATTGCATGTAGGATTGCCTTTAAAATTTTGGGTAGATGTTGTAGATATTGTTGTTTATCTAATAAACATAGGGCCTTCAAGTTCCTTGGATGGTGGTATTCTAGAGGAAGCATGGACAGGTAAAAACGTAAACTATTCTTTTTTAAAGCCTTTTGGTTGTGAGGCCATTGTCCCTATTAATAAATAAAATAGAACAAAGCTTGAGGAAAAATCAAATAAATGTACCTTTATTGGATATGGTGTTAATGATTTTTGTTATCGCTTATATTATTATGAAAATCACAAAATCATTAGGAGCATAGATGTAATATTCAATGAGAATGTATTGTTTAAGAATCAGTTGCAGGAAAAGGAATAGGAAAAAGAAAACAAAGAATACACAGTTCTTGATGAGATCACAGAAAAGATAAAGGTGCCTAAAAATAATAATAATCAAGATCCACAATAACAACTACCACCACAATAGCAACAGGTACCTCAAACACCTGAAAGTGGTGTTAGAAGATCTATCAGGATAAGTAGACCCCCTGAAAGATACTCTCCTTCATTATATTATTTATTGTTGACTGATTCTGGTGAACTTGAATGTTATGAAGAAGTAATGCAGGTTGAAAGCAGGAAAAAGTGGGAGCTATCCATAGAAGAAGAGATGGACTCCTTAATGCATAACGAGACTTGGGACTTAGTTAGGTTCCCTGCAGGTAAAACTACATTGAAAAATAAATGGGTTTATAGGCTGAAGGAAGAATATGGAGGAAAACACAGGTACAAAGCTAGACTTGTGGTGAAGGGGTTTGCACAGAAGAAAGGTATTGATTTTGATGAAATATTTTCTCCTGTTGTTAAGATGACTTCAATCAGAACTATTTTAAGTCTTGTAGTAGCGAAAGATTTACATCTTGAACAGTTAGATGTAAAGACAACATTTCTCCATGGAGATTTGGAGGAAGAGATCTATATGCAGCAACCAGAAGGATATGAGGTCAAAGGGAAAGAAAAATTAGTGTGCAGGTTAAAGAAGAGCTTGTATGGTTTAAAATAGGCTCCAAGGCAGTGGTATCTAAAATTTGACAAGTTTATGTCATGACAAGGTTATACTAGATGTCACTCTAATCATTGTGTTTATCTGCAAAGGAAAAATGAGGGCAGCTATATTATATTGTTATTGTATGTAGATGACATGCTTGTTGCAGGGTCTAACATGTAGGAAATAAATGTGCTCAAAAGAAAATTGGAAAATTCATTTTCAATGAAGGATTTGGGAGCTGCAAAACAAATCCTTGGTATGAGAATAACTAGAGATAGGAAAAATCGCAAATTAACACTGTCTCAGAATGAGTAAATACAAAAGGTGTTGAGAAGATTTAATATGCAGAATGAAAAACTAGTTAGTACACCTTTTGCTAGCCATTTCAAACTTAGTAAGGAGATGTGCCCCAAGACCCAAGAATAAATGGACTACATGTCTAAAGTTCCATATGCATCAGTAGTTGGAAGCTTAATGTATGCAATGGTCTGCACAAGGCCTGATATTGCACATGCAGTGGGAGTTGTAAGTAGGTACATGAATAATCCAGGAAAAGAACATTGGATGGTAGTGAAATGGATTCTCATATATTTGAGAGGTACCACAAATATAGCATTATGATTTGGTGGTTCAAACATTGATCTACAAGGATATGTTGATGTAGATATGGCAGGTGACAGAGATAACAGGAGGATCACTACAGGATATTTATTTACTGTAGGTGGAACAACTGTTAGTTGGGTTTCAAAAATCCAAAGTGTTGTTGTAGTTTCAACAACAGAAGCAGAATATGTTGCTGCTACAAAGGCTAGTAAGGAAATGATTTGGTTACAAAGGTTTATGGATGAATTGGGTAAGAAGAATGATATGGGCACGTTATACAGTGATAGCCAAAGTGTCATTCATCTTGCAAAGAACTCAATATTTCATTCCAGGGCTAAACACATACAACTCAAGTACCATTTCATACGATCAATATTGGAAGATGGACAGTTGAAGCTGGAAAAGATACACACTAGCTAGAATCCTGCAGATATGCTAAAAAAAGTTGTAACCAGGGAAAAATTGAGAATATTCTCAGTTTAAATTGGTCTTAAAGGATGATGATGAAGATTAGAAACAACCAGGTCCAAAGACGAGTCATTTTCCAGCAAATGAAGCAGCGGTGGAGTGGCTACAATCAGTCTCAAAGTGGGAGATTGTTGGGTGTGGAGCCTAATTATCTTGTTTATTTTGTATCACAAAATTGCACCATTGTACCTTAATGGGGGTGGCAACATTGTCCGTAATTAAATGCTGCCTACGGGGTCTAGGGGAGGTGGCTGCGACTTTATGGAGCCCCCCCCTAGCGAGCGGTTTCGGGGGCAGCGCCCCCGAAGCTAAAAACATATGTAAAATTGCCTTGTAAAAGTATAGTAATTTCTAGTCAATCTGGGCCGTTCATTAGGTGGATGATCTGACGGTAGAAGTTATGTTTAGTTTAGGGTTTTTTTCCCTAGAAGGCAACCCCTCGCTTTTATGAGGGTATTGTATTGCGGCTATGTATTGTATGTGTATTCTCAGAGTGAGAAAAAAATAGGGAGACTATGAGAGAGAACATATGATATTATAGCAGATCTGCTATAGGTTGTGTCTCTTCAGTTTTCTAGATAATAGAAAGGAAGGACTGGTTGTTCGGGGTGGACATAGCCAAAACTGGGTGAACCACGTATATCTATGTCTCTCTAGTTTTATGTGTTTTGTGTGCTTGTGTTTTTCGCATATTTTATGTGTTGCATTTCTCTGTAATATATAATTTTCAAACACATGAGCTACTTCTTCCCTCTCACACCACATCTTAGTGTTGGTCAGAATACTTATCTCAGTGTTGGTCAGAATACTTGTTGGCTCGCCTTTTATGACAAGCCACTAGCTTATGATGATTGTAACATCATATTCATATAATTAGGAGGGTATAGGAGACACTTTTCTTTTTTTTAAGCCTTGCTAAACAGGAATAATGAGAAAATTAATTTACTGCATCGACCAAGAAAATTAATTTACTACATTGACCAACTTAATGAAGGAAAAAAATAATATCTCACAAAATATTAAAATCAACCAACATAACAAGGGAAGGAAAGAAATTAATATCTTACAAAATTTTAAAATCTTTATTATTTTACAAAATTTTAAAAGGTAATGGAGAAATTTGGTTATTTGGATAGGATTGAGACTCTAAGATTATGTCTCATATCTTAATATCAAGGGAGTGGTTGGAACCACTCCATTTGTGTGAAAGTATATATGTTTGAGGCTCATCTGAATCAATAGAGAGTGTATTGTGTTGTGTGGAGTGCTTGTGCACTCTCAAGGTATCTCATCTCGAGAGCCATTTGGTTAATAGATTAATAGAGAAGCAATTTTCAACATGGTATCGGAGCATCAGGTTGAAGCTCGATGAGTTTGCTCGCAAATGGAAGAAGGGAGTGATTGTTAGATCTACTGCTCTTGGCTTCATAGGCATCCCAACGGTTCCAGAGTGGTGACAGTGACCACCTTACCACCATCGAGAGATAGAAAGGTGAGCCTTGCTACATCAGTGTGTTGTGTCTTATGCGTGGCAGAAAGTCTAGCTGAGGGTGGACAACCCTTGCCAATGTGGGCATGATTATCATTGCATTGAACTTCCATATAAGATATCTATTGAGATATGCATCGTGGGAGAGGAAACCAAGTTTTCAGAGAATATTCATGCAAGCAAAACAACAAACATGGATTTGGGTGGCATTAGAATCTTCCTGGTGAGGAAAGTATTTTCTTCAATGACCATGGAACCTGAGACCCTACCCTGTGTGTTGTGTCCTTGCTAGGGCCGAGAGGCTACGATGTTCATCGATGGAGTAGATGTCAAATTAAATCGGTGGAGAAGGCTGTTGCAGAGGAGGCTGAGGCAGACCATGGAAAAGGCACCCCGTGGATCTTGAATTTCGATTTGTCATAGGAGCTAGAGCTATCGTAAAGGAGGAGAGCGTGGCCTTGAGAGGAAGGAAGTAAAGAGGAACATATTTTTGAACATTAATTGGATGAGCCACATGAATTTAATTGCAAAGACTTGGTAGAAGAAGACAAATTTGGAGAGAATTCAAATTATGATGATCTCATGAATATTTCTATGTGTGTTGATGTTAGCAACAACAACAAGGAAAAATCAACAAAATTTGAAGATGAATTGAAGTTTATTGAATCATGGCTTGAAACACCATGTCTTTATGAAGACAACACAAAATTTGCATCAATAAATATTGAAGACAATGTCACTAACGTTCAGATGTTTGGCACCAGAAATAGTGAGAGGAAAAATTCTCCTATCAAGCTTGTCATAATTTTGAGAGGGGTGAGGATAAGAGTTCAAGCTTTCCGTCATTGGGGAATAAATGAGGTGAAGATCTATAACTACCTCATGGCGAGAAAAGTAAATATGAAGCCTCCCCTAGGTATGAACATGCATGGAATCACAAGCAAAAAGACCAAAATGAAAACCTTTGTTACAAAGTGCTTATGTTTTTATGTAAGCCTCGCTAAGAGTGAGACTAGCAGGCGTATGTTAGTCTTTTAGTACCCTTTCTCCATTAAGGGGGAATGCTAAAAGATAATGGAGAAAGCTAGTTGTTTGGACAGGATTGAGAATCTAAGATTAGGTCTCAGATCCTAATATCCAGGGAGTGGTTGGAGCCACCCTGTTAGTGTGAAATCCTATATGTTTGAGGCTCATATAACTCAATAGAGAGTGCATTGTGTGGAGTTCTTGTGCACTCTCTAAGTATCTCACCTAGAGAGACATTTAGTTAATATATTAATAGAGAAACAGTTTTCAACATAAAAACATCAAAATCCTTCATACACGCGTAAGTTATCTCAACTCAATATTACTTCTAGATTAAACAAAATATTTTTTTTCATTAATTTATCCAAATGCACTAAATTAATAACACATTACTAACATTACTTCAATTTTTCAATTTTATTGGGATTATTGAATATTTAATTTAATTTATTGAATATTTATTGTGTATTCCAATTTCTTATTTAAAATAAATTTATTTATTAAATATTTATTATTAATTGAATATTTCAATTTATTATTTATATCTCATATATTTCAAATAATATGGAATATTATTTAAATATATTGAATATTGAATATTGATTTGAATATCTGAATTGATCTAATATTTAATATTTATATATTTCATTATCTTAAATATTTATTTCAAATATTTATTATATTGTTGAAGGTTGAAATTTATTTAAATATTATTTAAGTGCATTGATTATTGAATATTATTTGAATATTTTAATTTATTGAAATATTAAATATGTATTTGAATATTTCAATCAATTTTTAATATCATTGCAATGTATTGCATATTTTTATATTTGTTTATTTCAATAGTTCAACATATTTCATAATAGAATATTTCAATATATTTTAATTTATTGAAATATTGAAATTTTCCTTTTGATAGTGGATATATAAATTTATCTCTTATAAATATACAATATATTTATATAATTATAATTGAAATAAATATTTCAATTTATTGAAATATTCAATATTTCAATATTTGAAACATTATTGAATATTAATTTAATATTTAATATTTATTTGAATATTTGAATTTATTCAATATCTATTTATTTAAATATTATAATTTATTAACTATTTATTTCAATTTATTAAAATATTTACTATTTGAATATTCAATATATGTCAATAAAAGTATATTTCAATATTTTAATATGTTGAATATAGAAATATTTTAATATGTTGAATATTTAAATCTATTGAATTATTATTTTTATATATTGAATATTGAATATTCAAGTGTGTCACAATTTCATGTTGTTCTCAGTAAGGGTTTAGAAGAGTTTGAGACATTTTGTTGGATTGAGTTGTTTTTCTATAAGCCATTTCTTGAAATTCCTTTTGATATAAGACTTTCAAGTGAAACAATCATTGAGAGTTAGAGGAATTTTAGATATCATCCATGGAATTCTCATTTGAATGGGAATATTAGTTTTTTTGTGCTAAGATCTAACTCAGATTTTAAATAAAATGCTTAAGGATGATCAAGTTAATTGCACGTTTAACAAGATTTTTTATGTGTTTTGATTTTAAAATTTCATTAGTAAATTAACATAAATAAAACACTAAACAACAACATATATCAGGCATAACCATCAACATAAACATACACACACCACAATACGATGAAGGAATTCACCCCGCCTAGGCTGCGTCTCCTTGGTCCAACTTCCAATGGCTTAACCCTCTTCTATTATGCTCAAAAGTGTTAATACATATGTTTAAAATTCTCAAACAACTCTGAAACTTGTTCCATCAACTCTAGAATGCCCAAAAATGCCTATGTAGCCTCTTTTTGCATCAATTTTTTCCAAAAAATTAAGAATTTATGATCTCCCCAAGTTTCTTAATAACCGCTCCACAATTTTCCCAAGGGCCAACATAATCCTACAATTTCACACTTTTTCTGCGTTAACTTGGTGACAAATTACCCATCTAATGGGTGGACTTTTGCCTCTTTACAATTCCCTCTATGGGATATGGTGGAAAAGTGTTTTTTTATAAAGGTAACCACCGAGAGCTTCGCTAACTATTGGCATGTGGGCACCATTTAATGTTGACCGTTAATAATATATGTGGGGGCTTGGGGCTATCCTCCCACCCAAGGATCCACCGGTGGAAGTGACTAGGCCTAGGGCTAGACCCTGACCCCCCTTCCCCATACCTTTGGTGGTTATAACATAAAATTAAGTTGCTAACTCTAATGGTTAATAATTATGTGGATTATGTAGTTGTGAGGCGTGTTTCCTATTGGGTTGAGTTCTGCAATTTGACTACCTAGGGCTCTATTCGACCATTAGCAAAAGTTTGTGGCTCGACATGCTGCTAGGTGGTGACCCCTAGTTGGGCCACGTGTCAGCACGTGGTTGGCCCAAAATAAACCAATCAAACCTCACCAAAACAAATCTATCAAACTATGCCACTTGGAACTCCTTGGTTCGCCGAAGCAAAAAACACCATTGACTAGGCAACCTACAATGTAGGCATGCCCAATTAGCTGCACGGACTGCTGACTCAGCTATCTGCACATTTTAAAAAATAAATTGCATGTTTGAAAAAGTGGACATAACACATTTCTGGGAGCATACAATGTCAATTTTTTGCGAAACAAGTTGCACAAAATTCATAATGATGAGATCTACGTAGTTGTTCAAGTTCCACACCATTCCAAAAAATTTCAATTTTGAGCATAATTTTGAGCACCTGATCACGCCTATCCACTGGAAGCTTTTGGACCCAAAAATATCTTTCATTATTGAACATGTGGATGAGGGTACAATCCTCTAACCCTTCCAATCTCAATCCAATGGAATTTTTCTGAATTCAACAATTTGAGCTTTTCATGAAAACTAATATTTTTCCTTGATTATGGAGACCCTTTCTTGTTGTTGTAGATGCAATCATGCTGTAATTTCCAAGAATTTTCATAACAACAAGATTTCCATGAAGAAAAAAAACATTTACCAACACATTCACTAATCAAAGGAAACTTGAATAACTTGAAAACTTTCTCACCTTGAACGTTGTTGACATGGTGAATTTTAGCTTGTCTTGACTTGTACTCGCGTCAAATTTTGACCATGTGTTTTACCCATTGCCATGTACCATTTTCAAGCACAAAAGGAGTACTTTTGGAACCTATGCCTTCTCTTTCATCTTTCCTTGGCACTTTTTCTTTGATTTTTGCACCATTCAACACCGACATTTTGTTCCTATCACCGTTCAACACTGATGTGGATTGCTGCAAATTTTTCACAACCTGTTTACCCTTTTTAAAAGGAAACATGTTAGAGCCTGGAAAAATCTTATTAAAAACATTAGCAACTTCAATGAAATCATCTTGTTCATTCAAATTCTTGGGTTTTTCCACGTCTCCATCAAAAACAAAATCCTTCTTACCAACATGACAGAACAAATTATGATGCAAATGGTAAACAAATTCCATTACTTGGTTTACCTGTCTCAATCTTGAATGTACATCTTGAAAGTATGCATATTTTGGAACATAAATTTCACGTAAAACAAAATGATATTTGATTACAACGGTTACACAAATAACAGGCCTAGAAGGCATGTCAAAAAGCATGTCACTTATACCTCTCTTATACCTATTGACCAAGTGGAATTTTTTACGAACACCCATCAAATGAAAGTTCCTTAATTGCTACAACTTAATAATTGCAAAATTAACATTTTTTGAATGAAATGAAAGGGAAAAATCACTTGCATTAACCTGAAACTCAAATGAACTTTTAATGTTTTAAAGAGAAATAAAAGCTGAAATAATCTTTTGCTTTGAAGCATCACATGCCTCTTGTTTTTTTCCTCCCCACTGGAAGACCTTTTGCAAACATGTCAATGCATGCTAAGGAGCTACAATAGAATAAATATTAACAAAACTTTCCTTCAACATTGGGCTGCTCTGAAAAAACCTCTTATCGAGATGACCATCGTGGGCATTGACCAATCCACAATGGTGCCAAAATTGGAGAGGTCTATCAACAAATTACCTCCTCCAACATTATATCCCAAGTACATCAAAGAAGTTTTACCCAACTCATACTTTGACATCTTCAAAAACAAATGTTCATGCTTTATGACATCAAATATTTTTCTCTTATACATGAAATTTTCATAATGAAATTTTATCAAAATGACAATGTCATAAAAGTGGACTATCACATCTAGAAATTGCTCCAATTCATCATTCTTCGTATGCATGGAAGTAGTGGGAGTTTGGAAAAGACCATAAAATATAATAATCCATTCAAACAAACCTTTTTTGATGTTAAATGTCATCTTCTATATACCTTCTTCAACAACTTTACTTTGATGAAAGCCACTCTTTTTGTGCCTCACAATAAAATTATTTCCATTCTTTTTGGGCACCAACCATAGGTGTAGTGGATGGTGGAAGAGATGGTCGAGTGATTCCATTATTCAACAAATTTTGGCTTTTCTTTGTTATTTCTGCACTTTGCATTTTTGACATCTGATTTATGCCAATGTCACAAAGAGAACATTCTTGCTACAAAATCTTTACCAGAGATAAAATCCAAAAAAACTTTGGAAATTAACCCAAACAAGATTCACATGGTAAATACTTGTGTAAATGGGATATTGAAACATTTGTGACGTACTGAATGTGCCACAACTACTTATCTCAAAGTTTATGATGCTTACTAAAATGTCCATAAATAGAAATGCTACAATATGGAATACATTTGACTCCCAAATTCCCATACAAAATTACTCATCATCAAGATAAAATAGCATAACAATGTCAAAGAAATTAGTGTTTCATATTAGTGATTTATTCACAAACATCACTTTTTCAAAATGCCCAACTACAGGGATAGATATGCAACAAGTGCTTTACAAAGATTTATGATATTAAACTGGACATGTAGTCCATCCATTTCTTACCCAACCAGGTGAATAAACCTTGTACTTGAACTTGTTTTCCTTCTTTAGTCACTTCATTTATCGTTGAAACTTGCACCATTTTTTCCTTTGTCGCTTCCTCTTCAGGTGCTTGCATGAATTGCTTTCACCTACTAGGATGAAGTTGAAGATGAAATTTCCAACACTTCTCGACCGAATACCCACTAATATTGCAATGAGTGCACAAGTTTTTGTGAGCCTCTCTTGGCACAAATGTACTTAAACTTGGATGAGAAATTCCCTTCTTGGTCTCAATTCCAATTGACATATTCTTCTTCTTCACTAATTATTTCCTTTTTTGGCACTTAGCTACACAATGGTTAGGTGCATGACATAAAGTGCATGGAAAAATATTCCACAGCATGTTATTCAAATCATCATGTGGTTTGTCATCATAAAAATCCTTTGAATAACCAGGATGCTCATACCTCCCATGGTTTTTCTTTTGGCTTATTATTTTTACGTGAGGAACTTGAATGGCTAGAAGAACTTGTCTTAGTCTCTTCTTCAACTTCATCATCTCCCTTTAGAGATGTTTTTCACTTGATGTCCTCCTTTTTCTTTAGAAAACAAGCTGGTACCAATTCCAGATGCAAATTGTTTCCTCCTCATGTCCTCTCTTATGAAAAAAACAACAAGACACCCAAGATCTATCGTTAGAAGATGATTTTCCTTTTTGAAATAGCCCAAACCTTCATATAGAGGTCTTTCCTTTGCCTCAATTGGATGGATAATTCCCTGGTTTTTCACTCCAAGGTCTCCTCCCTAGAAACCCATCTTAGACAAGATATTTGTTCCTATGCCTTTGCTATGATTTTCAAAGGCTACGAAAGAGCTTAAATCAACATTTTCAAGTAAAGAAAATACATGTAATCGCTTACCATTTTCCTCATCTTTTGACTAAGGGAGAAAGATGCTCTTAAACTCTTTCCTGATTCTTGAGGTGTCCTCTTAGAGTCTTAGTATTTATTTTTTCATATTTTTTGACTTTGGTACTAATAGAACCTCATCCTGATCATCATGTGGACAAAAGGTGCATACTTGGCCATCTTCCTTCTCTAAGACACTTTCTGCACTATCCTCTTATATAAGGTTTTTTGTGGAAAATGATGATGATGGTGGTTTATCACCATTCACATTACCTCCTCCTCCTGGAGAACACTCTCCTCTTGGATATCTAGAGCTTTTGCACTACAATCTAGTGTTCCTCTCTTCATAGAGGACTTTCGCCATTTCTGCCATGTCAAAGAAATCCTTCCTAAAATCCTTCACATCCTCTGACATACTTATAGGCTTTCCTCTATGTGACATGCTTACTGAAGCCTCACGTTCAACATGGGGTGAAACTTGTTGTGGAGATTGTGGCAACTTTACCCTCCTTCTCCGTGCTCCAATTTGAGAACTTGCACCCACAAGCTTGCCTTCTCCTCTCTTGAGCTTTAAGTCTTGTAAGCATTTAAACACTTGTAAAACAAATTAATCCTGCTTACACAAGAAAACCTAGTGCTCTGATACCAACTTGATCTAAACGAGAATATTATTTTTTTTATGCTAAGATCTAATTAAAATTTCAAGAAAAATGCTTGAGGATGATCAACTTAATTTCAAGTTTAATAGGATTTTTTATGTGTTTTTATCTGAATTTCATGATAAAATTAACATAAATAAAAAAATGAACAATAGCATCTATCATACATAAAAATTACCATAAAAAATCATAGAGCACAATATGATGAAGGAGTTCACCCCGCTTGGGTTACGTCTTCTTGGTCCAGCTTCCAATGGCTTAGCCCTTTTCTATTATGCTCAAAAGGGTGAATAAATGTATTTATAATGCTCAAACAAATTTGAACCTATTCTATCTACTCCAGAATGCCCAAAAATGCATGTGTAGCCTCTTTCTGCATCGAATTTGGCTAAACACTGGAGAAGTTATGATCTCCTCAAGTTTCTCCACTAACTGCTCCACAAATTTCTCCATAGCTGGCATCATCCTAAAATTTCACCCTTTTTCCATGCTAACTCGATGAAAAATTCCCCATTTTCTGGGTGAAATTTTCACCTCATTATAATTCCCTCTATGTGCTATGGTAAAAAAAGGTTTTTTTAATAAATGGACGCCAAAAATTTTGCTAACCGTCGACATGTGGCCACCGTTTAATGTTGACTGTTAATAAAGTATGCGGGGGCTCAAGACAACATGTAAGCATGTGGTTTTCTCAAAATAAATCAATCAAACTTTGCCAAAACAAACCTGTTAAACTGTACCACTTGACACTCCTTAGTTCTTTGAAGGAAAACACACCATTGACCAATAAACCTACCATCTAGGCATGCCCAATCATTTGTACGAACTGTTGACTTGACAGTCTGCACATTTAATAAAACAAATTGCATGTTTAAGAAAGTGGACAAAACGTGTTTCTAGGATCATATGGTGTTGGTTTTCTGCAAAATGAGTTGTGCCAGATTCAGAATGATGATATATGTGATGTCATTTGGGTTCCACACCATTTCGATAACTTTCATTTTTTATCATAATTTTAAGTACCTGATCACATGCTCATTGAACCCCTATTTCATATGAAACTAATGAATAATATGCTCAGTCTCGCACACACAAGTATATAATGTTGAAGAATATTTTGAGGAATGACATTGTTTGTCTCGAATAACTCCTCCAAATAATGTTAACATTTGTGACTTTGATAGTCTTGGTCGAAGGGACTTTGATATAAATTTTAATTGCGAGAAAAGGATGATCTCAAATTTTCTTCTACAATAAGCTATATATATATATATATGTATATATATATGTATATATAGTGTTTACTAAACTTTATTTAATTTTTTTTCTTGAGATATAGACATGAACTTGACGATGTATCAACAATAAATACAATCACTGAAACTGAAAGTTTTCTTAAATACATATAAAATATTTTTGAAATAAAGAAAAGATTTGATACACACCTCTTCGATGAACATCTACAACTTTTAGTTGAAATTAAGTCAATGATTAGATTCTTAATGCATATCTATAATAGAGAAGCACAAAGAAAACTAAGAAGAGAATGGCTCGAAATTCAAAGGGGTCATGACCAATACAATGTTGATTCTAATTGGTGTTGTTGATGTCACCAATTTGGTTTCACTTTAGAATAGATTTCGTAGTGTTTTCTATGAAAATATTCGTTCTAACTTTATTTTGGAAAATGAATTATATCATGTGAAAACAAAATTATTTTTTCAAATAAAATTATCATTTTATTTTGAAACATTCTAATATAAATTGTATCTCTTCATTGCAATATTTATAAATCTTTACGACATATAAACATTATTGTCTTTTTAATAAATTAATTTCCTTTTTCCAATAAATTTATAAATTTTATTAATTAATTAATTGATAAATTTATAAATTTCATTAATTGTTTTTCCATATTAATATATAATAAATATATTTATTTGATATTAGAAATTTCATTTATATAACACTTTTTCAAATATCTACTTTAAGATATAAACATATGACCAACTTTTCATAAAATAATTGAAAATTAAATAAATATAAAAATTATTATTTATTCATTTAAAATTTTCATTTTGAATGAATGTTTTCAAACTCTAACTCGAGTTTAGAACCAGCCGAGGGTCAATTCTGTAACAACCCTAAAATTTAACATGAAATTACTTATATCAAATATGTAATTAATAATCAATATGCAAACTATTAACAAGCTAGCATAGAAAATTCATAAACACGAGCAAAAATGACTTAACTATAATGACGATATTCCTTACTTGAGACTTTGAAGTGGAAATGTATTTGAATCTCGCTAACCGAAACAAATTTTTGGGGAATACTCTACACCCAACCTTAGGCTCAACTGCACATGATCTTTATACATATGGTCACCCATGAGCCCTCAATCAACGTACTACTACCAAGGAATCCTTTGTATCAAAAAACCTTTCTCCCAAGAGAATGGATTAAGAAATGATAAATCTCATCTTCCTCAAAATTTAGTAAATAGACCAAAAAATGGAAAGGGAACTACATTCACACATTCCATGTGTCAACATCCAACTTTTATTTCCTTATTTTAAGTTTTACTTAATTTAATGTTTCTCTTAATTTAAATTTTTCTCATTTTATTTTATTTTACTTTTCTTAACTTTACTTATTTTTACTATTTTATAGTTTTCTTAGTTCAACTCTTTCTTATTTTATTTTATTTTACTTTTGTTAACTTCACTTATTTTTACTATTTTTATAGTTTACTTTTATATATTTATATTTAGAACTCCAACTTATTATTTATTATTATTATTATCTTTATTATTTATTATGTATTTACTATTATTGACTTATTATTTATTTAGTAATATTATATTATATTATTTATTATTTATTATTTTTATTATTATTAGGGGAAATTACATACTCCCCCTCATTAAGGAACTTTGCCCCGAAGTTAAGTTTAATCATTTAACATTTTATTTATTTATTACTTCACATTTGCCCAACACCCTCTGTTGAACTATTATAACCAAAAGGCATTGAAATTTTCCACAACACCCAGGAAATATCAAGGAATATCTGTATTTTTTCCCACTTTCGGAACCATGCATAAGCCTCATCTATTTGTACCATAGCCCAAGGCTGGTTCCAAGGTGCGTGCCCCACTCAAACCTCATCTGCCCCAAGGCAGACATCTGGTCCTTGTACTCAATGACTCTGGACATCTTGCAAGGTTGGTCCACTTCCTTCACCCTCACTAAGGCACCTAACCCCAGGCATCAAGGTCCGTGTACCCCTTCTAGAATTCATCATCTCAATCCAATATTATCCACTTGTCCTACAATATCAAGCACTTGGCCTCCTCAAGATGGTCTCATAGCCCCTCAAGAGCTATCCATCAAGAGTTATACAAAACAAAGCAACCACTGACATATGTAGTGTTAATTTGTTGGGAAAAATACTAAGAGGGGGGGGTGAATCAGTATTTAGAGCTGACTGAAATTTTTTTAGTTTTCCTTTCTCTTAAAACCATATGTTACATTACTACATCCAACTTGTATGTCCAGAGATCTTATCATGTCTTTACTTAGATTATTACATCATTTAGTCATCAGATAAGTAGCAAGCATGAATAGAAATAACTGCACAAACCATCAAACATAAGCAACACATATGAACACCAAGATTTAAGGTGGAAACCCAATTTGGGAGAAAACCACTGCTACTGAAGTCTCTGTCTTCAATATTTTAGTACAAAGAAAACATATTACAATTTCTGTGTTGGCGCAGACTTATACCAGCACGCAGGCACCCACCTGCAAAGGGCTACAACCTTCTCTCATTTACCAGCCTCTCCTGGAAGGGAGCTACAACCCCTTGATCATAACATCAGCTTTTATATACAGAGGGCTTCAACCGTCTAATCCACTGCAGACCACCTTTCATCAATTTCACACTGGTTCAAACAGTTTCAATGCAACCCTTTATTCAATTATCAACAAACATATTTTCCCAATTCTTCATAGTGCTACCACTGTAATCTATACATCAGAAGTAATCCAAACTTCAGAGAATATATGCATTTAACATCCCGTGTATCCTTCTGTGAATATTAATCTTTAGAAACTCCAACTATCATATGCACTTTCAATGTAGATGGCTCGCATATATATATATATATATATATATATATATATATATATATATATATATATATATATATATATATATATATTCCTGTTGTTTTTGTATAGACCTGTAATAATAATATGTTTGCAAAGCAAACCAGACCTACAAAATCTTACCCGGATTCATATGTGTTCTTTTAGCAGACATGCACCAGTTCTTCGTGACTTCGTCCGTCGTTTAAGACCAAAGGTTCATTCAGATTTTACCATTAAGAACAGAATTTGCGCATCCAGATATTCCTTCAGATATCTCCAAAGATGATTCCTTTTCATCAACCTTCACACAGCACTTCTTCATAATTCTCATTACTTATATAGTTTTTTCCCTTATTAAAAACCACGGGTCAAAAATATTTTAACCGCTAATGGTAATCTTTACAATATTTCCATTAGTTTGGCCCCTCAGGGTTTTTATATTTTTATTATTTTTTTTAATAAATTTTTTATCAATTTCGAAGAAATTGACAAAAAAAAACAATATCCAATGCTTTCAAATAGATTAATATTTCAAAAAAAATTTGACCCCTGGCCCACATATGCGTCCCTTTGTCCCAAAATAAACTTCGCACAAGTCCAGTGCCCGATCACCATTGGATTGCGAGCCTTGAAGATCGACGGATATCACTTGGGAAACTTGCATGAGCAATAACGCGCGATGGCAAGTCGTACTCGTGTTATTCTTCACGCATCTTGATTAAACTTCGGGCAATTCCAACGCATGATCACTGTCCGATTGCTCCCTTTCAGATCGACGGCGGAAAAGCAATTTCGCTGGCCGTCCTGGTACGGGATTTAATGCGCAAAGGTGCATTTTAAAGGGTGGTTTTGAAATTTTTCTTGGGACACATGTTGAATATTGAATGGAATCGCTGCCAATTTGTAAATACCACCTATCGTCCAAAGGTGGTGCGAAGAAACCCATGGTTTCGCTCCAAACCGCCATCACTGTTTCTCTTGATCATGGTTCCGCCTTAGCACATGGTTCTGTTAGCCTTATTATTTAAACGATTACAAATCCACTTCAATGTTCCTTTATATATTCGGTTTATTCATACTCCAGGTTCTATTACACAGTCAACGCTGACACTCATAGACTAACCAATACCACTGCATCTTTAGACCTTCCATACTAACACAGAGGCAGAGGTGTATAACTACGAGCATTCAGGGGTTAATTTAATAAAAAACCAGTCACCGAGGTTTATATCATATATTAAATGAATATATATATAACTCCATTGTCGATCGTATTAACATTTTTTCCTCGAACAACTTACAAAACCAGAGCACCATTAATCCCATCCATTATGCAGATTCACTTTACTGTGTCGTGACTGAAGTACATATAGTAGTTATATAAATTAACACAGGGACGGAGTACATAACTGTAGAGTCAAACATTCTTGCACATGCACAGGGACAGAGTATCACCAAAACTCAATCATACACAGGATTTCCTTTATCTTCCAACAGGATACATAC
Organism: Pinus albicaulis; assembly: GCA_034641835.2. Taxonomy (NCBI): domain Eukaryota; kingdom Viridiplantae; phylum Streptophyta; class Pinopsida; order Pinales; family Pinaceae; genus Pinus; species Pinus albicaulis. The sequence goes on from CM076569.1 coordinate 893,436,549, forward strand.
ATATTCCATCTTCAATTCTGCTATAACCTCTTTGTCCTTGTTTCCTTGACTGATACTGCAGCTCTGTAGCTCAAAATGTAGATGCATTCTTTCTGTTCTTATCTACTACATTTAGATGACAATTCTTTTTCCATATCCTTTGCCATCAATGAAAATATTTCCAACAATCTCCCCCTTTGGCATTGATGGCAATATTCTTCCGCTGAGTGTCTTATAGAAACCTTTTGTTGCTTTTCCTCCCCCTTTGACATCAATGGCAAAGGGTTGACATTACCATGCTCCCCCTGAGATCATGCTACATCTGCATAATATAGCAAGATGACTTATGAAGGCCAACAACACATCCTTTTCATATGACCAATGCTCCCCCTTAGCCTGTGCATTCAGAGATGCCCAACAACACTTCATATCCAATTTAATCTTCTGTATTTAAACAGATCTGATCCTCTGCATGGCAGAGACTAATCCTAGCTTCTTTCTGAGATATTCGAATGCTTCCCTGGGTAGAGGTTTGGTAAATATGTCAACAACTTGTTCTTTGGAAGAAACATACTCCAATTTCACCTTTTGTTCTAGCACTTGTTCACGTAAGAAGTGATATTTGATGGGAATGTGCTTGGTCTTGGAATGCATAACAGGATTCTTTGAGATACTGATGGCACTTGTATTATCACACATAATGGAGATAGGAGGTGAACATTTAATTTGAAAGTCTTGTAGAGTTTGCATCATCCAGAGAAGTTGAGTGCAACATGATGCTGCAGCCACATATTCTGCTTCTGATGTAGATAAGGAAATGGAGCTTTGCTTCTTGCTAAACCAAGATACCAACCTGGGCCCCATAAAGAATGCACCACCACTAGTGCTTTTCCGATCATCAACACTTCCAGCCCAATCTGCATCAGTGTATGCATGAAGAGTAAGATCAGCATTATTTGGATACCATAGTCCAAAGTCTTGAGTTCCCTGTAGATATTTGAATATTCTTTTCATAGCCTGAAGATGAGACTCTTTTGGATTGGCTTGGAATCATCCAACAATCCCAACTACATGCATGATGTCTAGTCTTGTCCCAGTGAGATAAAGTAGACTTCCTATCATAGATCTTTATTCTGGTTGATTTATGGTGGGGGAATCATCATTAGAACTGATATTACATCCATTTATCATTGGTGTACTTACAGGTTTGCAATCTTCCAGGCCATACTTCTTCAGGATTTGCTTGAGGTACTTTTCTTGTGATAAGAATATACCATCTGTTGCTTGTTGCACTTGCAAGACAAGAAAGAATGTTAGTTCCCCAAGTAAAGACATTTCAAATTCCTGCTACATATCAGAAGAAAATTTATGACTCATAGACTCTCTATTACTTCCAAAAATGATATCATCAACATATACAACCATAATCAATAGTTTATCATTTTCAGTTTTTGTGTATAAGTTGCTATCAGCAGACCCTTTTGAAAATCCTTGTTGATGAAGATATTTGTCAAGACGATAGTACCATGCCCTTGGAGCTTTTTTGAGACCATATAGAGCCTTTTTAAGTCTACAAACAAGTTTTTCATCATTTCCCAATATGAATCCTTCTGGTTGTTCTATATAGACTTCTTCTTCTAGATCACCATTGAGAAAAGCAGATTTAACATCCATTTGATAAACTTTGATTTTTTGGAAGCTTGAAAAAACAAGAAACATTATTATGGCTTCAAGTCTGACTACAGGAGCAAAATTTTCTTCAAAGTCTATACCTTCTTGTTGAGCATACCCCTTGCAAACAAGTCTAGCTTTATTTCTTATAACATCCCCATTCTCATTTAACTTGTTTCTGAATATCCATTTGGTTCCAATGACATTCTTGTCCCGAGGTCTTGGTACTAATTCCCAAGTGTGATTCTTTTCAATTTGATCAAGCTCTTCATTCATGGCTTGAATCCAGAATTCATCTTTGCTGGCTTGACTAACACTGTAAGGTTCAACAGTGCACATAAATGCTAGATTGCTAGAGGATCCCACAAGAATCCTTCTTGTTTGTAAACCTGATCCCTTTTCTCCCAAAATTTGAGATTATGGATGGTTCTTTTGAACATATCTGGATGGAGCCTTTTTAGATATATCATCTTCGGGTTCTTCACTGGGTTTACTGTTTGTATCATTACTATTTGAAGTAAAAGGATATGTGTCATCATCATCTTCATCTGTTGTTTTCTTTTCTTCTTTTGGAGCTGTAGGAGACTCATCAATAACAACATCAATAAATTCAACAATCTTTCAAAGTATTTTATTGTAACATTTATATGCCCTACTCCTATAGGAGTATCCAAGAAATATTCCTTCATCTGCTCTGGGTTCAAACTTGCCAAGTTTTTCATCATTATTCTTGATAAAGCATTTTCTCCCAAAAATTCTAAAATGCTTTATAGTAGGAGGATTACCATACCAGAGTTCATATGGAGTTTTATCACTATTTACACGAACATGTGCTTTGTTGAGAATGTTGACTGCTGTATGTGCTTCTTCTCCCCAAAATGTGTCAGGTGTTCCGGAATCATCAAGCATAGCTCTAGCCATTTGTTGAACTGTTATGTTCATCCTCTCCGCAACGTCATTCTGTTGTGGAGTGCCTGCTACAGAAAACTGTCTTTTTATGCCATGTTGTTCACAAAATTCAAGGAATTCATTGGATGTATATTCTCCTCCTCTATCAGATCTGAGACACTTGATTTTTAGATCTAACTCATTCTCAACTAGTGCTTTGAAGATCTGAAAAATATCAAATGCTTCATCTTTGTGTTTAAGCAGCCCAATCGAACACATTCTAGAGAAATCATCAATGAAAAAGATATAGTATTCTTCACCACGTGGTGAATGTTTCCTCATAGGTCCACATATTTCGGTATGAATGAGTTCAAGAGGCTTGCTTGATGATCCTTCCTTGGCATTAAATTGTACTCTGGTTTGATTAGCGAATTGGCAAGATTTGCATATGATATTTTCAGGTAGAGTAATATTGGGAAGATCACGAACAGCTTTAAGTCTGCTTGATTTTTTGATTTGAGAGAAGCTCAAATGCCCAACCCTTCTATGCCATAGCCAATTTTCTGAAGATTTACTCAAATAACATTGTTCTTTGCAGTTCTTCAACATATATAGGTTGTTTGGAGTTCTTTTCCCTTTGATAATTTTTTTACCTGTATCAAGATCACATACCACACATTCTTTTGAACTAAAAACAACTTCAGTTCCTTGATCACACATTTGACTTACACTTAACAAGCTATGCTTTAATCCATCCACATACATGATTTCATTAGCTTTCACTTTTTCTTTTATAAACACAAACCCTTTTCCTTTAATGACTACAGGAGTATCATTTCCAAATGTAACATTCTTTTCTTTTTCTAGAGCACTATAAGTAAGAAGTTTGTCTTTATCACCTATCATGTGTCTTGAGCATCCACTATCAATGTACCATTGGTTTTCTTCATCTTCTGCAAATAACGCTATGCCACAATTTTCCACCCGTAATTCCTTCTTTTTCCATACTTTGGAGCTTGAAGGAACGTGTTCTTTTGGCTGAAATTTGCTCCTGCATTCTGATTCTTCATGGCCAAAGTTATTGCAATAAGCACATTCAACTTCATTTTGAAGAGGAGAAAATTTTTTATAAGTATTCTTCATTGTTTCAATATCAATCCTTTTCTTTATTGCTTCTCTTGTCATGATGGTTTTATATGCAACACATTGAACAGCTTTATGACCAAAATTGTGACATGAGAAACATTGTCCATTGAAGAAGAAATTTCTGCGATCATAAAATCTTCTATATGAATTTATTTGTTGATTGGTGTTTCTTTGAAAGCCATTCCTGTTAGTGTTCTTTGAATTGAGCTGATCATGTTTTACCTGTAAATATTCTTTATTCCCTTGTTGAGTGGCAGCATGTTGTAAACCAGCTGTAACTGCTTTTAGATAATTTGGTGTTGAAGCCTGGGAAGATTCTCCAATAAAACCAAGACCTGTCTTTATAAGAGGAGAACGTTGTACCTTGATAATCTCATCTAACGTTTCAGATCCTTTAGCAAATCTAAGATTCAGAGTTTTTACTTTCTCAAGTTCTTTTCTTAGGCTTACTACTTCACACTCTAATTTCTCATTGTGTTTTTCCTTTTCTTCAAGCTGATTTTTCAGAGTCTCTATAGTTATTTTACTCTCTTCTAAGAAAATTTTGAGTTTATTGTTTTCATCAAGAAAATCATTGTCTTCTATATCATCCACAAAAGTATCCTTTTCTTCTCTAGAATCTTTTTCAAATGCCATGAGAAGTCTAAGATCTTGTTCACATTCTTCCTCACTATCAGATAACCCATCACTATCTTCATGAGTATAGTAACTCTTTTTAGTGCTAAAACAATTCTTATTCCTTCTTGCAACTTCCTTCCCCTTTTTATGCGTTTCTTTATAAGGACACTTAGCTGCATAATGTCCAACTCTTCCACAATCAAAACATTTGAAAGGAAGCTTACCTCTGAACCGTTTTGTCCCAAGTTGAAGTTTCTTTACAAAGTTTATCTCTTCTTCTTCTGAGATATATCCTGATCCTTCTATTTTTTGTACTTCCTTCCCTTTTGTGTAAGTTCTAAAGACTGCTTCTTTGACTTCAGATGGTCATCCTCTTCTCATTTCATATGCAGTTAGTATGCCATGAAGTTGCACCACAGTAAGATTTTGAAGATCCTGCTTTTCTTCAAGAGCAGAAACTTTTGACTCAAATTTTTTTGTTAGTGATCTTAAGACTTTCTCAACCAAAGTAGATTCGGTTATTGTTTCTCCCATATTTCTCATACGATTTACAATATCATCAAGACGTAAAAAGAAATTGGCAATGCTCTCCTCATTATCCATTTTTAGATTTTCATATTGAATTCTGAGAGTTTGTAGTTTAGCACTTTTTACCTTTGCATCACCTTCATAACTTAGAATGATCTTGTCCCATATTTCCTTTGTTGTATTCAGCTGCATGACTTTGACAAATTCTGATTCAGTTAGACTTCCCAATAGAGCATTGACCGCCTTTGCATTTGTTTCATAGTTCTTTCTTTCCGTTGGATCTGTTGGTACTGCAGCTGGATATTGATATCCTCCTTCAACAATTGCCCATACCTCTGCTCCTAGAGACTGAAGATAAGATCTCATCCTTGTTTTCCGGAAGATTAAATTGTTTTCGTTGAAGAGTGGAGGCCTGATAGATGCTATTCCATCTTGATTGCTCATCTTGCTTGATCTTCCTTCTAGCGGTTAAGCCTTTTCAGAAGGACCTCCTCTGATACCAATTGTTGGGAAAAATACTGAGAGGGGGGGGGGGGTGAATCAGTATTTTGAGCTGACTGACAAATTTTTAGTTTTCCTTTCTCTTAAAAACATATGTTACATTACTGCATCCAACTTGTATGTCCAGAGATTTTATCATGTCTTTACTTAGATCATTGCATCATTTATTCATCAGATAAGTAGCAAGCATGAATAGAAATAACTATACAAACCATCAAACATAAGCAACACATATGAACACCAAGATTTAAGGTGGAAACCCAATTCGGGAGAAAACCACCGCTGTTGAAGTCTCTGTCTTCAATATTTTATTACAAAGAAAACATATTACAATTTCTGTGCTGGCGCAGACTTATACCAGCACGCAGGCACCCACCTGCAGAAGGCTACAACCTTCTCTCATTTACCAGCCTCTCCTGGAAGGGAGCTACAACCCCCTAATCATAACATCATCTTCTATGTACAGAAGGCTTCAACCGTCTGATCCACTGCAAACCACCTTTCATCAATTTTCACACTGGTTCAAAGAGTTTCAATGCAACCCTTTATTCAATTATCAACAAAAATATTTTCCCAATTCTTCATAGTGCGACCACTGTAACCTATACATCAGAAGTAATCCAGACTTCAGAGAATATATGCATTCAACATCCCGCGTATCCTTCTGTGTATGTTAATCTTCAGAAACCCCAACTGTCATATGCACTTTCAATGTAGATGGCTCGCATATATATATATATATATATATATATATATATTCGTGTTGTTCTTGTATAGACCTGTAATAATAATATGTTTGCAGAGCAGACCAGATCTACAAAAACTTACCCGAATTCATATGTGTTCTTTTAGCAGACATGCGCCAGTTCTTCGTGACTTCGTCCGTCGTTTAAGACCAAAGGTTCATTCAGATTTTACTGTTAAGAACAGAATTCGCACATCCAGATATTCCTTCAGATATCTCCAAAGGTGATTCCTTTTCATCAACCTTCACACCACACCTTCTTCATAATTCTCATTACTTATATAGTTTTCACCCTTATTAAAAACCACGGGTCAAAACTATTTTAACCGCTAATGGTAATCTTTACAATATTTCCATTAGTTTGGCCCCTCAAGGTTTTTATATTTTTATTATTTTTTTCTTAATAAATTGTTTATCAATTTCGAAGAAATTGACAAACAAAAACAATATCCAATGCTTTCAAATAGATTAATATTTCAACAAAACTTTGACCCCTGGCCCACATATGCGCCCCTTCGTCCCAAAATAAACTTCGCGCAAGTCCAGTGCCCAATCACCATTGGATTGCGAGCCTTCAAGATCGACGAATATCGCTTGGGCAACTTGCACGAGCAATAATGCGCGATGGCACGTCGTACTCGTGTTATTCTTCGCGCATCTTGATTAAACTCTGAGCAAGTCTGACGCATGATCACCGTCTGATTGCCCCCTTTCAGATCGATGGCGCAAAAGCAATTTCGATGGCCATCCTGGTACGAGCTTTAACGTGCGAAGGCACCTTTTAAAGGGTGGTTTTGAAATTTTTCTTGGGACATGTGTTGAATATTGAATGGAATCACTGCCAATTCGTAAATACCACCTATCGTCCAAAGGTGGTGCGAAGAAACCCACGGTTTCGCTCCAAACCACTGTCACTGTTTCTCTTGATCATGGTTTCGCCTTAGCACATGGTTCCATCAACCTTATTATTTAAACGATTACAACTCCACTTCAATGTTCCTTTATATATTCGGTTTATTCATACTCCAGGTTCTATTACACAGTCAACGCCGAGACTCGTAGACTAACCAATACCACTACATATTTAGACCTTCCATACTAACACAGAGGCAGAGGCATATAGCTGCGAGAATTCAGGGGTTAATTTAATCAAAAACCAGTCACCGAGCTTTATATCATATATTCAACAAATATATATATAACTCCACTGTCGATCGTATTAAAATTTGTTCCTCGAACAACTTACAGAACCATAGCACCATTAATCCCATCCATTATGCAGATGCACTTTACTGTGACATGACTAAAGTACATACCGTAGTTATATAAATTAACACAGGGATGGAGTACATAACTATAGAGTCAAACATTCTCGCACATGCACAGGGACAGAGTATCACCAAAACTCAACCATACACAGGATTTCCTTTATCTTCCAACAGGATACATACATATTCCATCTTCAATTCTGCTATAACTTCTTTGTCCTTGTTTCCTTGACTGATACAGCAGCTCTGTAGCTCAAACTGTAGATGCATTCTTTCTGTTCTTCTCTGCTACATTTAGATGACAATTCCTTTGCCATATCCTTTGCCATCAATGAAAATATTTCCAACATAATTGAGTATGTCCCCAACCCATATGGTGTTACATATTCTCCATCATAGGTATGGGCTCCCATGATATCATCAAATAAACTATCCCTTTTGGCCCATTTGTGGATTTTCTGCCAATCATCACATCCCAACATGCATCCAATTCATTAGTTATAAGCATAACATCATAAAAATAATCCAGATTTCAACTCTTTCATGCCATCGTGAAACATAACATCATTCTTATCACAATATTCTAAATAGTAAAAATTGCATGCTCATGCATGTCATAAAATCCACATGCGAATCCTCGTTCTTCACATCATGAAATACCATCCTAAGTTATAACATCAACATATTTGTATCAAAGATATATAATAAAATAAAATCATGACCCCTATGCATATCATATCCATTATGATCATATAACGTCATTATCATAACAAATAAATAAGTACCACATATGCATCATTAACCTTTCATCATATTAATATTCATTTACCACATACCATCACATCATGAAACATCATTGATATGAGAATCATCTTATGATTCTAGGTTGGTCATGACTTGGAGGTCTAAAATACGTTATCATCAGTAGAGAAATTCCAAGTTCATCGCTAACATTATGGACCAAAATAGAACCTTCCTTCATTTCTCAACTTTATTACAAAAATCGGGTTTATCATATGATAATAATGGAGATATTTTTCATTCTTAATACAGTTTAATTCAACTAATTTTTTTTTATCTAAAATTTTGGAAAAAATAGTGCATATGATATTCACATTAATCATAAAACAAAATAAAACACAATAATTATGAAAAATCAATATAAATATCAACCATTTTCTATAGATAACAAAATTAATTATTACAAGAACTACAACTTTTCAATTTTCCCCAACTTCGGTAATGCCCTACAAATAAATTCATTAAGGTGGATATCACATCTAATACACTTATCATTTCATTTTTTAAGGCACCAAAAGAATTAAAATTTTCTAATCATACATCCTGATTTCCACAATTCATGCCTACAGTTAGTCAGCTATGGAAAGCTTTATAATGGGGCTCTCCCATTAGAGGGAAAAAACTATTATAGATTTTTTCATGCTCACAAATTATCTCCTTCAATTGATCAATTTGATCATTTCATTTTTTAAGGCACCAAAATAATTAAAATTTTCTAATCATACATCCTGATTTCCACAATTCATGCCTATAGTTAGTCAGCTATGGAAAGCTTTATAATGTGGCTCTCCCATTAGAGGGAAAAAACTATTATAGATTTTTTCATGCTCACAACGTATCTCCTTCAATTGATCAATTTTATTATGTTTTTTATTCTTTAATATATGTCATCATACTTTCCAGGTTCCTCCAAAATTACCCTCATTATTACCATGATTATTCACTTAATTAGTTAGTCACCAATATTTTCTTCCTTATATGCATAATCCTTATAGTGATTTTCACCATTTTCTTGTAACCATTTTTTGTGAGGTTATTTATCCTTTAGATACCTTTAAAGTCCCAAATCTTCCATCATGTTCTAAAATATGCTATTGCTTCTTGTGATTTCTCACTTGTTTTCGAACCCTTTTTTTTAATCACACAAAGTGTCTATTTAGTACTCCTTATTAGAACTCTTATTTCTTTATAGTTATTCTTATATCTTATGGATTCATTATCCTTTCATGTAGTAGTTGTGAACTATATGGAGGTATATTTCTTGTGCTAGCAATCTCTTAATTTGATTAACAAATCCCACATCTTCATTGAACAATCAATATCTTCTTCACCTTCATATGTTATCTAGGAAAAATTATCATATTATGTGATTTTATCGTCTATCATATACTGCTTATCAATGATCAAAACTATTATGCCCATTTCATGAGTAATTCCTATCACTGATAGCTTATGCCAAAACATTGTATCATAATTTAGGTTGGAATTTCTCTTATTTGGATGTCCAAAAGATCACACCCCTTGGCATAAACCAATTGAAAATTAATGATATGAATTATTGACAACTCTCTCCCTCTTAGAAGTTGTGACATCCTAAAAGCATGCTCTATATTATCCCTTCATTTTAAAGTACTATTTTTTTAACCAAATACTATGACTATATAATTATATCCATTCTCATTAATTGAAAACAACTAATTTATTTTACATCTCAATAATTACCCTTAAAATATATAACAATTACAATAATCAAAATATTTAACTTATTATTAATAGCTAAAACTCAATAAAATAACTATTAAATATCCAATAATAATATTATTAAAAAAAAAACAATATAATAATATCAAAGGAAATATTTAATAGATAAATATTAAATATTAAATAATATATTGTTTAATATTATTTAATATTAAATAATAATATTAAATAATATTAAACAATATATTTAATATTTATCTATATTAAATAATAGATAACATTCAACTATATAGATCAATATAGCTTATTTATCTATATATTTATTATTTATCTATTAACTTATTATTAATAGTTAAAAAAATCAATAAAATAACTATTAAATATCCAATAATAATATTATTAAAAAAAACCAATATAATAATCATTAAATAGCCAATAATAATATCATGAAAACACATTTATATTTTAGTAAAAATTAATTGTATACTAATTCTTTTTTTCCATTAACATATTTAACATCATAATATAATACTACATTACTAACTTATAAAAAAAACTTTTTCTTCCCGTCAAGGTACAATTTCCAATTATAGGTTCATATGCTTTGTCATGTAAAACATCTTTGGATTGTTATGATAATTAGAACATAAACCTCTTATACATATTTAAATTCTTTAATAAAATCCTACTTTCATGTTGGTAAACAAGGAGTAAATAAATAGCATATTCCTCTTGACATTTATTACTATTCTAACATAATGAAGGTTCATGTTATTCTTAAATGACCCTGTTGTAGCTTCTAGGGACAGCCTTGAGTTGTATAAAGACCAGTGCCTAGGACATCTTAAATGAAAGGAGCATATGACTCAACTGATTGAATTTGACAATGTTAGGCTCTCATGCTATTATCACTCAAATGAATGGTTTTAATAAGGGTGGAACCAAGATCCCAAAGTTAAACACAACAACCAAGAAAACTGCAGGAACTGAGTATAAACTGCAATAATTAAATGCATCAGACAACTTTAAGACAGAATGTTGTAAAGGGGGCTGACTTCTAAAATGAACACACAGATATCAAGTTATATATGAGCGATGACTATGACAAAAGATGGAGTAAGATATCAACTATAACTAGGCTTATTCAAGTATAAGAATCCATATATACTGGGCCTATGCAAAGATAAGAATCCATATATCTAGACTCGTACAAAGATAAGAATCCATTGTAGTTAATATCAGAAGAAAGGTATAAGAGATAGGAAATGAAACAAAGTATCATGCCTGAGCCATATTTAAAGCACTATGGATGAGTAAATATGAGTATCTGCTATGATAAAGTCATATTGAAACATGGGAGCACTCGCATTCCAGAACATTAGATACAAGAAATTTGGAGAGAAACGAAATGTACATTTGTATTAAAAACATGGAGAAGAGTTACAAACTATGAATCATCTAGAGCAGAATCCCCAATTCCAGCAAAGATTCTTATTACTGAATCCCTACGGGCTCTTCAAACATCTACTATCAAATTTCATACAAAATACATACAGAACACTCGAACTACTGAGTCCTTTGGAAAATCTGGAACCTTTTGTTAGTGTTTTCTTCCTGTTTTTATAACCTCTCAGTCCTATGCGTGAGAAGATATTTTGGGAAAATATCCTCCCCGTGTGCTTGTATGTTGTTGTAGGTCTAAATCAAAAACAAAACTGATTATGAGGTAGAACTACCTCTCATCATCTTACAAGGCAAGCCTAAACCCATTTCTAACTAAAATGTAAACAAAATGCTAACTAGAAGTAAAAGCTACAGGAGTGAAATAAGGATTTCGCCCGAAATGACAAAGTAAAAAGAACATAAGGTAAAACGGCCACATAGGCCTAGTCATGAATGATCATTGTTGATTGATGAGGCGGAGCTCCTACTGTAGTTGGCAAAGGAAATACCATTAGTCGTGGGAAGGAGTGGCCTTTTGTACTTGAGGGTGCGGTACTGCTAGTAGTGGATGAATTGGCCTTCTGCTCATTTGTCTTTAATCTCTGATTCTATTTACTAATTTTCATTAACCTTTATTGTTTGCTGACAGGTACCTTCTTTGTGCACTGGAGGGTTTTGTTGTGTAACCAATGCTTATGAAATAATGGGTTAAAATTTGGAAATTAATGCTTTATGCCCCCTTTTTGCCTTTGATCAGGCCTCCGAGGATCGTCACCCTCAGCCTTGAGTCACTGTGATTGGCTATGAGATAGCCAGCATACCTAAAATGCCGTGAAAAACCTGCACAGACAGCAAAACAAATTAAATAAATCCTGTGATGAGTAGTTGACTACTTCAAAAGGCTCGAGTGAAGGCAGAGGAGCAGTGCAGAGGTAAGGAATGTAGAGGAGGCATTTCTATGGTGAAAGCATGGTTTGAGAGGAAGTATGGACGTAGAATTAATGATAAGAAGTTTCATGAATACTAGAGGTGGTATTCACGCAAGGTTGAGGTCGTAAGCGGTTTGGGGCCAAATGAACACGATATGGCTTGGTGGTTGACACGTGTCCTCACAAAACTGCCCATTTCGCATGGAAACAACACGATCAGGTTATTCAATGAAACGAACGTGAAGAGGAATGAAAATTATGTAATCACAGCAATATAGATCAATGGAAGAGGAAGAATGCGATGGATGAACCTACGCGGTCGGGTGGGACCAACATTTATGTCAGCAATTTTTTCATGTAGCGGGATGGTCAGTTGCAGGGTTATAGAAAAAAGAGTGATGTGGGCCATTGGATCGTGATGAACATAAATGGCAGAGATCAACTGCAGGGGCATTTGGGGGTATGGACGATTTTGTGGACCGGGTGCCTCCGCAGTTAATGTGGACTGTAGATCTAGGTTGATCGGACGGTGGAGATTTTATCGGTAGATTATGGACATCGGCAGAGAATATGGTTTGGGACGTGGAAATGGGAATCGATGAAGTGCGATGCTGATGGAGTGATGAGGTGATGACCGTTGGATCTATGGAAGGAGATCAATGGCTAGGATTTCATTAGCAAGGGATGATAAATGGAGCTGAGGGGGGCCCCATAGCTGTTGGATCAGGGAGGAGATCAACGGTCGGGATTGTATTGGCATTTCGCACACCGACAGAAAAATGTAAAAGGGACATGGACTTTGTGATGTGCGATGTGCGATGGATGGGCAATGTGCGATAAGCGGTGACCGTTGGATCTACGGAGATCAATGGTTGGGATTGTGTCAGGGTTTCACACATCAGTGAAAAAGGAAATCGATGCATAAGAAAGGTTAGTGGTGAAAATGAGTGATACGCAATCATCATCATATCTGGAGGATCGATGGTTAGGATATTATCGGAGGATCGGCCATCGGTGAAACAAAAGACTTGAAAGAAGGAACTTGGAAAGAGCAATGTGTGATGGCCAATGGGGTTAGCGCTCGATCACGGGGCCCGGTCTCATGTCGGAAAAGTGGCTTGGGCTTAAGCGAAAGGGGCTTAGAGACCTGATATGTAAAAATGAGCGCTTTTAGAGAAAAAGGTGGAATTTAAGCCTTTTCAAGGGTTCTGATAGGTGAAATTTGGGCTTTGACAGTCCATGTGTTCCTTGTTGTATTTTCTTTGCAATATAAGGCTCCTTGTCATTAGACATTCCAGCTCTATGAGGGATGTCATAACAACATTGGCTCCACTTGGGGATGACCTGTTTGTCCTGTGAACACAGTCCCTTGATGCCTTCTCTTCTTTCTTTATGAAAAATAAAAACAAAAAACATCATAATGAAAGAAATTGAATAATCTACAATATCATACAACAGACCTCTCGACCTGAATCAATACTGGAAAAAGGGTTTTAATAATTTCCCATTTGCAGGGGCTTTGAGCAGATCACCCTGCAAATTTTCCAGTCTGAAAGTGTTGTTTCCTCCCTCTTCAGCAATTTTGAAAGGTTTGAAGCATAGAGGATCGAACTTCCTATGCTTTCCTCTCTCATCCCTTCTTATATCCCATCTTAACACCAGATCCTTGACCTATATCCCTTTATCTTTAGCATCAATATGTATCTCCAGGATGTTATATTTTGGCTCATCGTCGCGAAGCACTTGGCTGGAAAAGGTAATGGGTTGTTCATGAACTTCCTCATTTCTGAAAGCCCTCAGTCGTGGGGTTCCATTCCCTTCCTTTGAGTTGGCTCCATAAAAGTGCAAGGTCCAAACCCCACTTTATTCATTACTTGAAGACTTCTTTGTCTTTACTTGATAGAAATATGGCTCCTGCAAATAGCCTTGGTCTTCTTCAAGAATTATACAAGAAAACTCACCCTCTTTGTTGTATACCGGTGAATTCACTTAACTATTAGTTTTAGTGACCATCTTCACAAACCTTTTTTCTCGGTATAATCTCCTTTCTTGGCCTCCAAACACAGGGATGGTCCCATAGGTTAGGACCATCTTTATAGATCCTCTTATTTTTGTACCCCATGATCTTGATAACAGCATCCCAAATTGAGCTAGGATGTCAACCACTACTATGTTCATTATCACGCTTTTAGTTGGGATTTGGGCTAGATTTACCACCAAATCCTTGATCATTCCCAAACATTTGAATCTTTTAGAATAAAAGGAGTAGAGATCTTTATATGGGTGAGTGATCTGTAGCCCCAATTTTTCCATCACTGACAAGGGTAGGAGGTTATGAGAAGCTCCAGAATCCAGCATACGGTTATGCAATAACAAGTCATGAATTACTAAGGAGACATAGAAAGTGGGAGTTGAAGAATCTAGTTCCTCAACATGGGGACCAAACACAACCATGGGCCTTTCTTCTTGGAGGTTTAAACTATCTAGGATTGGAGCAACTCCTTGAGGAAGCATGAATGATGACACTTGAGCCTGATAGGCTAGTTTCTTCAGGAGTTAAGTCAAAGGGACGTGAATTTTTACTTTTTCTAGCTCTTTCTGAAGGCTAAACATAGGAGGAGGCTTCTCTACGAGACTTTCCTTTGGCTCTTTACTGTTGGCTGGAGGTTTTTCTTCATTTTTAATGGGTTTAACATCTTCATTTGGATTAGAGGCCAACTTAGAAGAGGAAGGAATGGATTCATTACAAATTAAAGGTTCAGTTATAGGTCTCTTACCTTTATCTCTGACTTTCTGAACAAAAATATCCTTCTATGGAATCTCTTATTTTTGTTCTTGTGTGTGCATCCTCTTCCTAGAGGACCTGAGATCAGATTTTCTATTGAACTGCGCCTGCATAAAGTCCTCAAATTTCTTGTAGTAATCATCGATCTCTGGATCTTCGGCACCACATGTTTTGTCTTCTTCTTCTTTCGAGGAAAGCTCCACTCCTTCACTTTCTTGCAAAGAAGACTCAACTTCATCACCATTTGAGTAAGCAAGATATTGATCATCTTTCCCATCAGGGATGTCTTCAGCAGGGCCATCCATCTACCCTTCCAGATACAGTGGGGGTTTTATGTGGTCTTGCTTCTCCTTGCGATCTCTTTGTAATATTTGCAAAGGAGGATTTTTGTATTGGGGATTATAACCCCTGTTCGAAGCAGATTGAGGTGGCATGGAGGATGTGTTATTTGCCTCGAGCTCAAGCTTCACCAGCTTGCTCGAAAGGTTCTTGATCATATTTATCATCTCTTCTATTTTGTAATCTGCTACCTCTCTATCTTGACTGGAGGTAGATGATTCTTCTTTCCCTCTCCATCTAGCATCATGGTCTGACCTCCCTTTTGATTTACCCATAGAAGAAAAGTTATCTTCCACTTCCAATGTTTCAGTCTGGGCTTCATCCAGAGCAACAGACTTCCTTTCTCTTAAAGAGAATCTGAATTATGACTCAAAGGCTGCTACAAACACCACTTTAGCAGAAATATGGTGAGGCTTCATTTTGGCTAGGAGACTAGTATATAACTTATTAAACCTCTTTTTGAACTCATAAACATCTTCATTATGCCTCTTTCTAAGTGCATTAAATTCTGTAAGACAGTATCCGTGGTCCTTCTTCTCTCCCCGCTTATTTATGAAGGCATTTTCCATCTCCTCCGAGTTATTAATGGAGTGGTCCCCCAAGGTTTGAACCATTTTCTGGCCTCTCCATATATGGACTGGAAAAAAAATCTCAACACCACATCTAGATGTTCTACATTGAAATTCTCTGTGAAGGCGCAAAAAACTTCCAGGTGTTTCTGTGCTTCAGTATCATTTTCTCCATTGAAACATGGTAGGATCTTTAAGTAATCCTAAGGCATGTCATTCAGGATCTGAGGTAATGCCATGGGGGCATATTTGTTCAGTAGGAAACCTAGAATAGCCATCGGAGGTTGTGGAGGTGGTGGAAGAGAAGTATTTATGACAATGGGGATATATTGAACAGAGGCTTGAGGGTTTGATTGAAATGCTGGAATATGAGTAGCGGAAACCTCTATGACTTCTTTAACTTCTTATACTTTGGGAGTGGGATGCAGAAAGAAGCTCGTGGTGTCTAATGACTTAGCCTCATCTTTTAATTCAATATTTTCAAGAGAGGGGCTATCTGAAGTATAATCAAGGGTTCTTACAATAGAATCAAGACCTTGATCTTGAGCTAACTGAGAGGGGGATGGAGAGTCTTCCAGGGAGAATCTGGGAATATCTATATAAGCTGATTGTATTTCTCTCCAACCTCTTTTGTGTAAAATCTTTTCTGGATAGACACTGAAGGTGTTCTCAACTTGGATGCATCTGACCTCAGGTGTGGCTTTCGAGAAGCCAGGACTGCAAATAGATTTATCTTTGAATGACAGTGGATTCGCTAAGGTGAGGGATCTGCAACTCCCAACCCTTCCTACTCACCAATTATGAAGGGTGGATGAATATTTGTCGAGGCCCAGGGATTTAGCTCTTCAAATTATTTCCCCGACAACAGTGCTAGAAAGATGTTGTAGCTCCTAGAGACAACCTTAAGTGGTATAAAGACCAGTGCCTAGGACATATTAAATGCAAGGACCATATGAATCAACTTATTGCAATTGAAAATGTTAGGCTCTCTTGCTATTATCACTCAGATGAATGGTTTTAATAAGGGTGGAACCATGACCCCAAATTTAAACACAACTACTAGGAAAACTGCAGGAACTGAGTACAGACTACAATAATTAAATGCATCAGATAGCTTTAAGACAAAATGTTGTAAAGGGGGCTGACTTCTAAAATTAACACACATATATCAAGTTATATATGAGCGATGACTATGACAGAAGATGGAGTAAGATATCAACTATAACTAGGCTTATTCAAGTATAAGAATCCATATATACTGGGCCTATGCAAAGATAAGAATCCATATATCTAGACTCGTACAAATATAAGAATCTATTGTAGTTAATATCTGAAGAAAGGTGGAAGAGATAGGAAATGAAACAAAGTATCATGCCTGAGCGATATTTAAAGCACTATGGATGAGTAAATATGAGTATCTGCTATGATAAATTCATATTCAAACATGGGAGCACTCGCATTCTAGAACATTACATACAAGAAATGTGGAGAGAAACAAAATGAACATTTGTATTAAAAACATGGAGAAGAGTTACAAACTGTGAATCATCTAGAGAAGAATCCCCAATTCTAGCAAAGTTCTTATTACTAAATCCCTATGGGCTCTTCAAACATCTACTATCAAAGTTCATACAAAATACATACAGAACACTCGAACTAGTGAGTCCTTTGGAAAATATAGAACCTTTTGTTAGTTTTTTCTTTCTGTTTTTATAACCTCTCATTCCTATGCGTGAGAAGATATTTTGGGAAAATATCTTCCCCACATGCTTGTATGTTGTTGCAGGTCTAAATAAAAAACATAACTGATGATGAGGTAGAACTGCCTCTCATCATCTTACAACGCAGGCCTAAAGCCATTTCTAACTGAAATGTAAACAAAATGCTAACTGGAAGTAAAAACTGCACGAGTGAAATAACGATTTCACCCAAAATGACAAAGTAAAAATAAAATAAGGTAAAAAGGCCACATAGGCCTAGTCATGAATGATCATTGCTGATTGATGAGGTGGAGCTCCTGCTGCAGCTGGAGAAGGCAATAACATTAGTCATGGGAAGTAGTGTCCTTCTGTACTCGAGGGTGTGGTACTGCTATTAGTGGATGAATTAGCCTTCTGTTGATCTGTCTTTAATCTCTGATTCTCTTTACTAATTTTCATTAACCTTTATTGTTTGCTGACAGGTACTTTCTTTGTGCACTGGAGGGTTTCACTACGTAACCAATGCTTATGAAATAATTGGTTAAAACATGTAAATTAACCCTTTATGCCCCCTTTTTTCCTTTGATCAAGCCTCTGAGGATCGTCACCCTCGGCCTTGAGTCACTGTGATTGGCTATGAGATGGCCAGCATACTTAAAATTCCATGGAAAACCTGCACAGACAGCAAAACAAATTAAATAAATATTACGATTAGTGGTTGACTGCTTTAGTAAGGCTCGGGGGAAGGTGGAGGAGCAGTGCAGAGGCAAAGAATGAAGCGGAGGCGTTTTTGTGGTGAAAGCATGGTTTGAGAGGAAGTATGGGCGCATAATTAATGATAAGCAGTTTCAGGAATACTAAAGGTGATATTTTTGTGGGGTTGAGGTGGTTAGCGGTCTGGGGCCAAATGAACGTGATACGGCTTGGTAGGTGATGCGTGTCCTCACAAAACTACCCATTTCGCATGGAAACAGCATGATCAGGTTATTCGATGAAATGAACGCAAAGAGGAATGGGGACCGTCTGATCACAACAATCTAGAGCAACGGCGAAGGAAGAATGTGATGGATGAACTTGCACAGTCGGGTGGGACTGGCATTGACATCAACAATTTTTTCATGCAGCGGGATGATCAGTTGCGGGGTTATAGAAATGGGAGTGATGTGGACCATTAGATCGTGATGAACATAAACGGCGGGGATCAACTATGGGGGCACTTGGGGGTACGGATGGGTTTGCGCACCAGGTGCCTCCGTAGTGAATGTGGATTGTAGATTTGGGTTGATCGGACGGTGGAGATTTTATCTGTAGAGGATGGAAATTGGTAGAGAACAGGGTTTGGGACGTGGAAATGGGAATCGCCAAAGTGCGATGCCGATGGAGAAATGAGGCAATGACCATTGGACCTGCGGAAGGAGATCAACGGCTAGGATTTCATCGATGGGGGATGATAAATGGAGCTGAGGGGGGCTCGATAGCCATTGGATTAGGGAGGAGATCAACAGTCAAGATTATATCGGTGTTTCGCACACCGATGGAAAAATGTAAAAGGGACATGGACTTCACAATGTGCGATGCGTGATGGATGTGCGATAAGCGGTGACCATTTGATCTATGGATATCAATGGTTGGGATTGCGTCGATGTTTCGCACATTGATAGAAAACTAAATCGATGCATAAGAAAGGCTAGTGCTGGCGATGAGTGATGCGCGATCGCCATCGGATCTGGAGGATCGACGGTCAGGATCTTATCGGAGGATCGACTATCGGAAAAACAGAAGACTTGAAAGCAGGAACTTGGAAAGAGTGACATGCGATGGACGATGGGCTTAGTGCTCGATCAAGAGGTGTGGTCTAATGGTGGAAAAGGGGCTCGGGCTTAAGCGAAAGTGGCTTAGAGACCTGATATGTAAAAATGAGTGCTTTTAGAGCAAAAAGGTGGATTTTAAGCCCTTTCAAGGGTTCTGATAGGTGAAATTTGGGCTTTGACAATCCATACGGTCCTTGTTGTATTTTCTTTGTAGTATACGACTCCTTGTCATTATACATTCCAGCTCTTTGAGGGATGTCATAACAATAGACCCCATGTTATTTACACTCTTCGACTTCTAGTTGCTGACACTACTTTTTATTTTAAATCCGTGCCTAGGAAAAATGCAAAAATGAATGACCCACTTCAACTTCAGGGTAAATCTCAAATTTAATTCTCTCTGGTCACTCTCTTTTTTTTTTTTCTTTTTTTTTAACTCACGGTAAAAATAATGCGATAAAAATAAATAAATAAAATTGAAAAAAAAAAACTTCATGGCATTCCTATATCAATGCGTCAAAGTTTATATTAAATATTTTTATATTTAAGTCTTTCTATAAAGAGTTCAAGTCTTGGCATATGAATTTTACAGGTCATTATTAACATTAAATTTTATTACCTTTTTCTTTAATATGTATGTTTTCTTCTTGGAAATTTATGCAAATAAAATATGTGAATTTTTTTTCTTTTGGCTAGCTGGCTAATGATTGAAGGCAACACGGTTTGGTTAGGAAACGAAGGTCATGACAATGGCATCTCAAACCTATAATCAAGAATCCATCAATGGCCATAATCGCCAATATCTCAGTGAACTCCAAGGCAACCGATCAATTGTTAGTTTTCAATTTTCTCAATTGATAACCATATCTTTATCTCGGGCACTTTGTATTGAGCTTGACACTTTACGTGTTGAGCTTGTTCTTTCATTTGATAGTTGGAATATTTTTACACATATATCTTGGGAATATGGACTATGAAATATAAATTTTAATGAACTTGTACAATTTGAGATGCATTTTGAATGTATACATTTGATTAGGTGAAATTATTGAGAATATTTACTCTCGCATAATATATTTGGATACCAATGCACTTGATGGGTGTGCTGCAAATTATTTATTAGGGATTAATAATCGAAAACCCTTACGCGAACCATGGGCACTACCTATTAAAACTAATCAACCAAAAAACCGGGGTGTGCTGCAAGTTATTTATTAGGGATTAATAATTGAAAATCCTTACGTGAACCATGGGCACTACCTATTGAGATCAATTTTCTAAAGACTGTTGGGATAAGGTTTATTTTTTTTGGGTTAATTTGGGCTTCGTTTAATAACGAGATGAGACTCCATTGATGGCATCAATTTATAGCTTGATTACTTGTTCAGTCATCTCTGAAAATAATCTTCCAAGCATTCGCACAATTTTCTGTTGACTGGTCGCAGCTGTGTATTAGGGCATGATTTTGAGCAAGATCTGTTAAATTTCAGACCCAATCCTAGTTTAATTCCTTAGTATGGCTCCCAGCATCGCAAAGATAATGGTCAATCCAGTTCTGTCTGCCTTTGAGAGTCAAGCTCCTACCCATATTGTCAGTGAAGCCCCAGCTCCCACTGTTCAAGTGGTAAAGGCCTCACTAGATGAGGCCTTGAAATTTTCTGAAACTGCCTTAATATGCCATTTTAATGGCTTTTGGCCGTGGCTGATAGCTCTCCAAAATTGGATCTCGGAGGTATGGAAGCCTGTCATTTCTAATGAAATTAATATCTACCCCTATGCTAAGGGTTTCTTTAAAGTAGATTTTGAAAACTCTGAAAGCAGACAATGCATTTTAGATTCTGGCCCTTGGTTTTGGGAAAAAACGGGCCTTTTCATGAAGCCATGGAACCCATCATTCGATACCTCAACAACAGTCATAACCTCAGCACCAGTTTGGGTCAGATTTCCAAACCTACCTTTGCATCTCTGGAATATCTCCTTGCTAAAATCCATCGGAAATGCAATTGGGAAATTTTACTGCAGGTGCCTAGAAATAGAAGAATATGTTAGAACCACCTATGCATGCATCTATGTAGAAATGGACTTCAGCACTTTATTCCCATCGGAAATAATTCTAACAAGAAAAGACTATGTATGGAACCAGAAACTCGACTATGAAAGTGTCCTTTTCAAATGTCAATCCTGCTTTGAGACAGGCCTTCTAGCGAAAAATTGCCCAAAAGTCTCCCAGAAAAATTCTGCTAGAAAGATTCACCATAGATCCACATGGTGGGAAGGAGCACAAAAGGAACATTACACTATTTTCAAGGAAGAATACTCTCCAGAAAACTCTGAATCACAAGAAATCAGGCAAGATAGAAACAACCCTCAAGACAAGCATGGGGAAAGCCCCGCCCAACAACCAAAAAACGAACTTGACAGCCCCTCTAGCATAAAAAATTATGAGGATTTGAATACCGCGCAAAATAAATCTTCATTTAGCAGAAAACCAGATCTCCCAGATCCCGAAGATAAGACACCAGTGTCCCAAGAATTAGAAGAAATGAAGGAGGCGCAAGATAAAAGAAGTTGGAAGACCGTAGAGAAGAAAAAGAAAGCTACAGCACCAATCTCACCAAGAAAGACAAGATGCCAAGAAATTAAGAACAAAAAAAATTATAGGTCTAATAGACCAAAGTTTGGTCTCAGTGGACATTAACCATCATCATCATCATCATCATTAAAACTAACCAACCAACAAACCTGTTAGAATTTCAAAATCCAAACCACACGTAAAACATAGTCAAAGTTTCAATTATCAACAATGAACAAAATTACTAAATCAATTATATGAACAAAAATGACAATATTATTCTATACGTATTTGGAACAAAAGGTGTGGAAATTAAGCCTGTAACACCCTACATAAAAATCAAAATATTTTAAAATTATCACTTACCAAATTATAAATATATACTTACATCACCCAAACAATAATAAATATATGTTTATTTTTATTTTTCTCTTACCATTATTTTAATCATATAGAAAACACAATTTCATATGAGACATTGTTCTGTTTTCCTTGTATAGTGGATCGCCAATCATAGGTGGTTGGAATAAAACATGGCAGCTCCTTTAAAATGTTACTTAAATATTTTTAATTTTCGTAAAATTACATTATTTGATTTCGTACAAGAAAAGAATTGGGACTGGAGGAAGCAACACCACAAGAGAATAGTATTTCTATTTGTAACTAATTAGTATCTCTATTCGAAAGTCATATCTAACTTCTGAAAGGACAAGATTTTCCAGGGCTTCCAGCATTCTGCAATAGTCACTTCTAGTTTA
This sequence comes from Pinus albicaulis, assembly GCA_034641835.2. Lineage (NCBI taxonomy): Eukaryota > Viridiplantae > Streptophyta > Pinopsida > Pinales > Pinaceae > Pinus > Pinus albicaulis. The sequence continues at coordinate 893,459,301 of CM076569.1, forward strand.
TTATTATTATTATTATTTCTACTTTAATTTAATTTAATTTTATTATTATTATTATTATTGTACTCACATGGAATAAAATCAACCATTGATTTCAAACCAAATAAAATCAAAGGCATCCGGTGAACCTCGCTAAACAACCAAATCATTTAGATTGGAAATTTGTTATTAATAACAACTCCCCCTACCAACCTTTAAGTTTTATTGCACAAGTTACACGGATAGTCTTTTTTTTTTAATATTATACATCGTTGTTTTCATTGTCAAAGTCTTAGTTTGTTTCCTTGAACTCATAATCTCCTATTAGGGATATTAGGGATTTGTGGATATCGCGATCAATCTTTAGCTGAAAGTGGAACGCCACAGAAATCATATAAGCGTAAAAACTCGGTTAATTTTGAATTGAAAAAAATCTCAAAACCTTGGAAATACTATAAAAAAAAACCAGATAATTTTAAGTTTAGAAACATAAAAACCCATCAAAAATCCTTAATCAGGAAACCTTTTTTTTTCAGAAGAAAAAAACGCTGATTATATTAATATATAAACAGTACATTGTCATGCATAATCTTAGCTGTGAATTGATCAAACAGCGAGAATCCACTAAATACTGGCCAGACATGATAGCTCACTTGAGAGAGTATTATGTTGACCACGACATCAGGAAATTACATCCCATACAAAATGACCTTCGATGATATTGAGAAACATTAAAACAAGAAGTTAGGATTCAACCATATAGAAATGGGCCTTCCGCAAATAAGACTGGTATAATTCGATTGAAGATTGAATGAGAGAGAGTGATTGAGAAATAAAAGCAGAGAAAATATAACAGAAACCTTCCGTTTGTCGATTCAGAACACTTGTGACCTTCCTGAAGACATATAATTGTAAAGTTTCCAATTCATGTAATGATGAGAGCGCCATGCCTTAAAGGGATAGGCCGGCATCCAGCTGATCAGTTGTATCATAGCCCATCATGTTTGATAGTCTTATACAGTCACGTATGCTTTGATTCCTATCAGGCTCGTTTGAGATATTATCCGGCTCGCTTGAAGTTGTATGTCCGGCTCGCTTGTGGACGATAATACCGGCTCGCTTGATGACATAATATGACACTACCACCATATGAAAACACATGTGACAGAAGCACATTTTATAGATTATGACTGGAACTATATTGGCAGCCAATAAACGACTTGGCACCTGTGCGAAGGCTCTCTAGCCAAAAACCAATAACCATGACAAAATACCTGTATTAACCTATATAGCCTCGCTGAGATTCTGTGTATCCATACGAAGGAGAGCAATAGTGCACTGCCAAAATCCTGAGAACATAACTGTCATAACAAAAACTGAGCCTTACCCTGTTATGGAATTGGAATTGAGGTTTTCCAATGGGATAGGCCATCTCTGAAAAGCTGGACGTGCATAATCCCAAAATCAGATACCAAACCTTTTCTGGACAAGCCATCCGCCCTGGTATTGTTTTCTCTGTATATGTGCATAATGGGAGGATGATTGAGATTGGCCCAGAAACTTCGAATCCTGTGTAACCACCCCTGTAAATCAGGCTGCATCATTACCATAGTCCTATTGACCCACCCAATTACAACCTATCAATCCCCATATACATGTACATCCTGAATCTGAAGAAGAACCGCAAATCTGAGACCCCCCCATAGAGAAATTAGTTCCGCCTTGTTGTTGGAGCCCATACCATCATTCCAGTGAATATGAACCCTTTCACGCTGAGATATTTTAATCCAGGCACCACATCCCATGAGCCCATCCACGCAAGCGCCATCGAAATAGATCGCCAGAATTTCCATCACATGTGGTCTGATGCGATTGGAGCAATCCGGAATAGTAGCACATGGGGAAGGGCGATCTTCCATCCAACCTAGGATATAAGAATAAACATTTGAAATCCGAAAAGGCACCTCATCAAATATCAATCTGTTTCTACCCAGCCACACTTCCCAAATGAAAAATAAAGGAAACGATTTAAATTTTCCCTTCATTTTGTCCCATTCCGTGGCAGCAATCAGAAAATCAATAGGAGACCATGCTGGTCCCATAAAATGAGAAGAGAAAATCCGCCATAACTACATGATGACAGGGCAACGGAAAAAAATATGATCGATTGATTCGAGGTCTTCACAGCATATGTGGCATCTAAAAGGGCCCGAGAAGCCTCTCCTAATCAAATTTTCTCCCGTAAGGACCCTGCCCTTCTAGACCAACCAGCCAAAGAGGAGGATTTTAGTGGGGATTTTCCTCTTCCAAAATGTGTAGAAAGAAGTTGTCATCTGATCCCTGTAAGAGGAAAAATTCAGCACTCTATATATATCACTGACTATGGGCGCGCCCGCATGTATGGGACCGTCCCAAACAATAGAATCCCCACCAACCTCCCAACTAAAACCTGCAGCCCTGAAAGTGTTCTTAAGCATATCCCATTCCTCCGAGACATCCTCCGGCAGTCCAATCTGAAGCGCAGTTTTAAATTCTGGTAAATCGAAAGACCATACCCTGACAGTCTGAGAGATGTAATTGATGCCCTTGTGAGCAAGGCAGTGTACAAGCCGCGGAGAGGGGACATCGCTTGAGGGGAGCCCAATAATTTTCTTGAATGTGAAAGGGATGTCTCCCCCGTCCCTAAACAGCCATGCAAGCCGATCCGAAATATGGCATATAATCATCTTGAAACTTCGCCAAATAGCCAATATATGCCTGGGGAGAGGAAAATTTGAACAAAGAATTTGTTTTAGAAGGTCCCCCCGCATATATTTGCATTTGATTACATCTTACCATATACCAATACCGTGTACAGCCTTCCAGAAGGACTTCATAAGCAACGCCTTGTTGAAGATCCTCGCGTTGAGGATGCCCCACCCATCATGTTGCTTTGATCTGCATAGGCTCAGCAATTTACATAGATGAATTTTATGAGTCATGTAAGCCCCGCCCCATAAGAATTTAGCCATAATTCTATTCAAAATTCTAATAATTCCATCAGGAATGTAGTACAAATGGCCCCAGTAAACCAACATCTAAGATAGAACCGCTTGGATGAGAATTAGCCTACCCCCCATGGAAAGCCACCTGTGTGTCCATCCATTAATCTTCCGCCGGAATTTGTCAGTCATCCAAGTCCAATCCTGAATCTTATATCCACAGGGCTTAATCCTGAAGCCCAAGTAAGTAAACCTAGCAACAACCTCCTTAAAATCAATCCCCATGAACTCAGCTATGAATTTGACCTCCTGCAAGTCACCAT
>CM076569.1:893462680-893578841 GCA_034641835.2 Pinus albicaulis
GCTTCATTATTGTTGTGTAACCAGCTTCAAAAATAGAAGAAAAGAGATATCAATGCCTTATAAATAAGCCACTTCGAGGGGGAAACCTCCAATACATTAGATAAATGCACAATTCTTGGATGATACAAATGAAAAGAACCTCCTTCTATATATAGGAGTCCATGGGGCCATAATGTAATCCTAGTGGGCCACAATGTAATCCTAGCCGACCTAACAATAATAATTTAAGGGCACAATAATAACAAAATGGGGGTTACAAGGGTACAAAAATAACAATAAGGGGTTTACACTAACAATAATAAGGGGCTATACTAGTGATATAGGGACCCAACATGCCCCTCTCCTTCAAAAAAAGTGTTGTCCTCAACACTTGAGTAGCTCCGGGTGCTTCTGTATAAAATTCTCATCCTCCCATGTAGAATCTTCAGTGGGTAAGTTCTTCCACTTGATGAGATACTCTGAAATTGATCGATTCCGTAGTTGTCGAGTTCTTTTTTCCATGACTGCTTCAGGTTCCAATATGATTTTTCCTTCCCCATCAAGTTCTGGAAATACTGTTTGAACTGGAAGATCTTTACCTATAACCTTCTTTAAGCATGAAACATGGAAAACTGGATGTACTCGTGAAGAAGTAGGAAGCTCCAATTTGTATGCCATAGAACCAATCTTTTGCAACACCTTGTAAGGACCATAGTACTTTAGTGATAATTTATTATCCTTCTTAGCTTGCTTGAGGGACATTTGTTTGTATGGTTGTAGCCGTAAAAATACCCAATCTCCTACATCAAAACTTCTCTCGCCGCGATGTTGATATGCCTGTTGTTTCATTCGATTTTGTGCCAAATTCAGGTTATCCTTTAAGAGTTGGAGAACTTCTTGCTGATGCTCGATGTGATCTTCCACTGCTTGAACCTTCGAATTTTCTCTTAAAGATGATGTGATGGATTGTGGATGATATCCATAAAGTGCCATAAATGGGGTCATTTTTGCTGCAGTATGGAAGGAAGTGTTATACCACCATTCAGCAAGAGGTAACCACTTGACCCATTGTGTTTGTTTATCAGATACAAAACAACGAAGATATCCTTCCAAACATTTATTTACTATCTCAGTTTGACCATCATATTGAGGATGATAAGTTGAGCTATGAGCTAATTGAGTACCCAAACAAGAAAATAACTCCGTCCAAAAATTTCCAGTAAAAATGGGATCTCTGTCGCTCACAATAACCCTTGGGCTTCCACGTAGCTTTTGAATTCTATCCATAAATGTAGTAGCAACTGTACTTGCTTTAAATGGATGAGATAATGCACAAAAGTGTGCATACTTGGTAAGTCTATCAACTACCACCATGATGAGACTCTTTCCTTCAGACTTAGGTAAACCTGTGATAAAATCCATTGAAATCTCCTCCCAACGTTGACTTGGAATGGATAAAGGTTGTAGAAGTCCCGGGGTCTTAATTGTTTCCACTTTATTCTGCTCGCAAACCAAACATTCCGCCACAAACTTTTGAATATCAGATTTAAGGCCATCGCAAAAAAATTCTTTCTTCACCCTGTGGTAAGTTTTTAAAAATCCCAAGTGTCCTCCTAAAGGAGAAGTGTGCAATTCCAGAAGAATCTTTTGTTTTAGATGGGAATTATTACAAAGATATAAGCGATCTTTGTACCATAAGGAATCATTTTTCCAAATAAATGTATCAGACGTACTAGGATCTTGCTGCAACTTTTGGATGAGTGTCCATACATATTTGTCGTTCTTCCATTCATCTCTTGCTTCAGTTATCCAATCTGGTTGGATAATAGAAATGGCACAAAGCAATACTTCCACCTCTTCATTCTTTCCTGAGAGTGCATCTGCAACAACATTAAGCTTTCCTTTTTTGTAGATTATTTCAAAGTCATAACCCAACATCTTTGTGACCCATTTTTGTTTCTCTTTTGATGATAGTCTTTGTTACAAAAAGTGTTTAAGACTATCATGATCGGTTTTTACCTTGAAGTGTCTTCCCATTAAGTAAGTTTGCCATTTCTTTAGTGCATGTTGTATTGCTAACATTTCCTTCTCATAAATAGGTTTCTGTAAATACTTTCCTTTGATTGGACGACTTTCAAAAGCAATGGGTCTTCCTTCTTGCATTAAAACCCCACCAATTCCATTTCCTGAGGCATCACATTCCACAATAAAGTTTTTCGTGAAGTCTGGCGTAGCTAAGACCGGTGCTTGGCACATTGCCTCTTTAAGACGTTCAAAGGCCTTAGTTGCTTCAGGAGACCATAAAAATGCATCTTTCTTCAATAATGTTGCTAGAGGTGGTACTATTATCCCATAATTCTTAACAAACTTGCGATAATACCCTGTTGACCCAAGAAATCCTCGCAACTTCTTTATGGTTGTGGGGACTTTCCATTCCTTAATGGCTTTAATTTTGTTAGGGTCTACTTTAACACCCTCGTGAGATACAATATGACCCAGATATTCCACCTCTTGTACTCCAAAGAAACATTTGGATTTTTTTGCATATAATTGTTTCTCCCGCAATAGTTTGAGCACCCTGTCAACATGTTCAACATGATCCTTCCAAGACCTGCTGTAGATTAGTATATCATCAAAAAATACTAGCTCAAATTTTCTAAGGAAGGGTTTGAAAATGGAATTCATCAACCCTTGAAATGTAGAAGGTGCATTGGTAAGGCCAAAAGGCATGACCAAAAATTCATAATGACCCTCATGAGTTCGAAATGCCGTTTTTGGAATATCTTCAGTCTTCATTCTAATTTGATGATATCCTGAACGAAGACCCAACTTGGTAAAATAAATTGCTCCATGTAATTCATCCAATAATTCATCAATCACAGGAATGGGAAATTTGTCTTTAATGGTGAGCTTATTGAGCTCCCTATAATCTGGACACATTCTCCATGATCCATACTTCTTGTGTACCAATACTACAGGAGCAGAGAAAGAACTTTGACTAGGTTGAATTATCCCTGCCTCTAACATTTCTGCAATCATACGTTCAATTTCACTCTTTTGGAAGTAAGGATATCTATAAGGCCTGATGTTTGGAGGAACACTTCCTGGAATCAAATGAATAGCATGATCATGATTACAAATAGTTGGGAGTCCTTTGGGAGTTTCAAACACCTTGGAATGATTGTCCAAGACTTGTTGGAGATCTGCAGAAATAGATGATTTTGATGTCGGAACTTCTAGAGAGCATAATTGTGCAATGACACCTCATTTTTCTTTCTTTAGAAGCTTTTTCATGACATTAGAGCTTATTATCCTTCCTGGCTTCCCTTCAATACCCCGTAATTTGACTTCCTTTCCTTCTGAAAAAAATTTCAAGAAAAGTTTTTGAAAATTAAAAGCTATCGTCCCCAAAGATTCTAACCATTGTACTCCTAGTACAACATCAACACCTCCCATAGGAATGGAAAGCATTGGGCTAGTCAATACATATTCCCCCATGGTTAGATTGATATTATGGCATTTCCCAGAGCAATTTATAGTTCCTCCATTTGCAACCATCACTTGGCATTCTGGTGCTGGGTATAGGAAACAATTTAACTCCTTGGCTACCTTACAATGAATAAAATTATGGGTGCTACCTGAATCAATCAACACTATTACCTTTTTCTTCTTGATCTGTCCTGCTATCTTGAGAGTTTGAGGAGTGGTAATTCCTGCCAGTGCATTACATGATATGGTGGGATTCATTTCTTCCTCTTCTATGGCTGGTTCCTGGTGTGTATCCTCTTCTTGTTCATTTTCTTCTTCTTCTTCACAATCTATGTAAAATAATTTCTTTTCAACACACTTATGACCTTTGGTGTATTTTCTATCACAACTGTAGCAAAGCCCTTTTGCTCTTTTTTCTTCCAATTGTTGTGGTGTCAACCTTGTAGGTTGTGGAAATCTAGGCGTAGCAACACTTCCTTCTTTATAGAATCGAGTGGTAGGCTTCCTTGTCGCCATAATTTTACATTCAACTTTTCTTGCCAACCTGAATGCCTTCTCCAATGAATCAGGTTCCAAAACGCGAACTTCATGTTGGATGTTATCCTTTAAAGTGCCTAGGAAGAGATCAATCCTGTGTTCCTCTGTAAGATCAGTTACCCTTATATTCAATTTTTTGGAAGTCCTCAATGTGCTGCCCCACTAAACCCTTTTGTTTGAGATTTATCAATTGGGTAAAGAAGGTGTTGCTCTTTGTATCCTCATAATGTGCTATCATTTCCTCCATAAAATTGACCAAGTGACAATTTTTTTACGGGAGCAAAGCCATTGATACCATACAAATGTATTTTGTTCTAAATGTAAAGTTGCAATGCGTACCTTTTGTGTGTTTTGCACATTATGGAGATCAAAATATTGCTCCATCTGTAGTATCCATGTTACAGAATCCTTTCCATCAAACTTCCTCATATCCATTTTTGGAATATGGTGGTTCTTCCCGCCAAAATTAGAGTTTATGAAATCATGATTAACATTTATTTTGTTCTCATCATGAGGTTCTTCTACTATCTTTTCACCATTAGGAAACCTTTCTTGTATCAACTTTGTCAAACCTTCCATGTCTGCTTTTAGAAAATTCTTCATGTTTTCCATTTTCTCATCGATCTTAGCTTCCATGTCATCCATCTTAGATTCCATGCCAGCCTCCATGCCATCCATCTTAGCTTGCATGCCATCCATATTAGCTTCCATACCTTTCTTCAAAACTTCGATTTCATTTTTTGTTGCTCTTTGCGAGAGTGAAATTTGTTGCACTTGCTCTTGTAATTTTGATACATCATGTTGCAATTCTTCATCTTCATGAGTCATAGTAGAGCTTTCCAAAGGCTTAGTGGGTGTTGAATTATTTTTTGGGGCCATTTTATAATCCAATACTGATAGCTATTCTACAATATGCCCTTGCAATCAATTCAACTTGATTCTTCAAACAAGACTTATGCAATTCGGAAAAAAAATACACACCTTTTACTTGCTTTTGAGGAGCTCGATATTGAAATTGTATTATCTATGTGATTGCGGCTCTTCTATATCTGAAATTAAGCACTGAAGTAGCCCTCTGAATTATCTTTTGAATGCCATAGGTCTGACCTGATTTTGATTCTCCAAGACAAAGTTGTGTCCAATCTCCCACAATGACCTAATTATCGACTGGTTCAGTAGAGCGAACTTGTACGACTTGCCATGTGTCACTTTTTTGTCCTTTGTCTCTGAAATTGATAGCCAAGAAAATAAAATCTGTTTGCTTGTGACCACTTTTTACGGCACTCCAATCCGATTCCCAGAGAGAGAGTTATTGAAATTTTTACACGATCACCTCTTTGAGATGAAATTCAGGAGCCTGAAAAGGCACTACCTTCCACAGATCATATCTCCAAAAATATTGCGAAAAAATATCTAAATTTTTTTGAAAACTTTCCTTAGGATTTCAGCTTCGCACCATACAAATTTCAGATTCCGAACCTTTGTAGAAAAAACATTATAGCGCAAATGCCATGATGACCTGTTTAGGAGCCTGAAAAAATACCTAACTTCCACAGATCATATCTCCGAAAATGTTGCAAACCAAGCTCTGAAATGTTTAGAAAATATTCCTCAGGCTTTCAGCTTCGTACCCTAAACATTTCAGCTTCTGAAACTTCGTAGAAAAAAGTTATAGCGAAAATGGCACGATGACCTGTTTGGAGCAGCGAAACCCTAGAATCCAAAGCTCTGATACCAAATGTTGTGTAACCAGCTTCAAAAATAGAAGAAAAGAGATATCAACGCCTTAGAAATAAGCCACTTCGAGGGGGAAACCTCCAATACATTACATAAATGCACAATTCTTGGATGATACAAATGAAAAAAATCTCCTTCTATATATAGGAGTCCACGGGGCCATAATGTAATCCTAGTGGGCCACAATGTAATCCTAGTCGACCTAACAATAATAATTTAAGGGCACAATAATAACATAATGGGGGTTACAAGGGTACAATAATAACAATAAGGGGGTTACACTAACAATAATAAGGGACTATACTAGTGATATAGGGACCTAACAGTTATAAGGGTACAATTGTGGATCTCATAAATAAAAAACTACTTTTTTAATATAAAATATTCATGTAATATTTATGTTTTTAATTATTTTTTATTTTAATTTCACTACATTTAAACTAAGCAATAAGGAATAGATACTATGTAGCACTTGTTTTGGAATTTTTTTTGTTATGAATATAAAATTTATTCATATCGTTTTTGGTTCTCATTTGATATATTTGAAGGTTTTTTTTTTTTACACAAATTATTAGGTTGATATTAAGTTTTCATTGGTATGCAACAAAAAAAAAACTCAGATAGAATTTGAAAAGAGAGAACATGGATACACACTTGAGATCGTCTTCTAAAAACATATTGTAAACATACAGTGTGAGAGCATTATTTATTTTTAGGAAGAAAAAAAAAGCATCATTTTATTAAATAAAATGAGTATTTAAATATGTTAAATAGATAATAGTAACCTCAAGAATATGTACACATAAAATATACTGACAAAAATAACATTTATATCAAAAATAACTTTCATATGTTCATCAACATTTCCATTCTAGTCCTAGTGCCTCCAAAAAGACAAAAACTAAAAAAATAAACCATTCCTCAAGTAGTGAGTGAATTGACATATCTGATAGGGCTTCAAAAATACCATTTTCCTCGCCTTATTGATTATGTCGAGCTTGAATATTAGCAAGCTGGCGACATAATGTTTCATTCTCATCTTCAAGTTATTGTACATGGGTTTAGAGCCCCTCCACTCCATAGATGAAAAAGTGAAATGAGTTATAAAGATATTAGATATGGTGGTGGACATCATCATCTATTGCATGCTGGGAAACCAAAGAGTGAGGAAAATATTCATATATATTCGAATATCCTAGTGTTGTAGTGGTAGAACCAAAATGGACCATGTTTCTTGTTTCATTGACGAAGGGGCACCGAAGCAAGGAGCGTGAGTTTATGCAAAAAAGGTAGTGGGAATACAATTCAAAAAAGAGGGGAGGAAAAAATTTAAAAGTATAGAGTGAAAAGGAAGGAGGATTGCACAAGATAAGAATACAAGGGATACTAAGAGAGAGAAGCTTTTTGGGGAAGATACTAAATTATATACTCTCCAAAATTTAAGGGGAGAATTTAAATTGGAGCAATGAACTTGCATGGCTATATATAATATTGAACAAAAAAATTTCCCACACTTCAGTAATCAATTAAACCTTAAGTTGTAATTAATTTTCCATCCTTTTGACCCTCCTATGATCTCGAGAAAATATTACAATTTTAGCGAAGAACCATTGTTCATACAAATATCAACCTACTTGGAGAGGGATGACGCATCCCGAGCATGGGTACTACCATATAGATTAGCCTTGATGATGATTCTATGATTCCAGGGGATACATCAAAGTAAAAATACATAACATAGTGGTGCTCATATAGCTATAATATTGGAGGGAAATATTCCCATGCTTAAATAATTGATTTACCCTTCAAGTGCAATGAATTTCCCAGCCTTCTGATCAGCCTCCGATTAGCTTGAGAGAATATTATTTAAGTTTCAATTAAAGAGAATTTGTTTGTACAAAGATCGACTTATCTGGAGAGGGAGGGCACATGCCGAGAACACATACTACCCTCTAGACTAGTCTTGATGACGATTCTATCATGCCAAGGGATATATTGAATTCACCATATGTAGCATGATGGGATGTGTGATTTCAAGCTAGGAGGGTCCCTAATTACACTGTGATCGATTTTTTATGAATTTTACTTAGTTTCTTATCTTTGATGACATATGATTAAAATTTTTTTTTATGGCTTGCAATGTACCACCAATAGCTAAGGGGTCTTCTTAGTGTAAAGTCCCAATTACAACTCACAAAGTTTGGGATAGGAGCCCCATCCAGTATCTAGGCCCAACTACCACCATGTTGGTTTTTCTCGTGGTTGATAAATGAGGAAATGTTAGGATTTGGGAAACATAACAAGGTATAATGATGTAACAAAATAAGATACAAGAATGTAACAACAAGAAAATGAGAAGAATCATGCCACAACATATTTTAGTGAGGTAAAAAAATCTCATACCTACATGAACAGGAATGTGCTAGAAGTTAATTTCAAATGAATTCATAATAATTTACCACCACGGTGTGGAATAAGAAAATCAAAGAGTCATTGTAGACATGCAAGCCATAAGTTACAAATTAGTTCATTAACATAATAATTTCTCACATGAAACACACATACAAACAAAATGGAAATTATATACAACCAGTAGAACCAAAATGGAAATCACAAGAATCAATTCCAAAAGTAAAGAACTTCTTATTAATGTTGCTATAGACACAAGTACAAGTCCTGCAAACCATGAAATCCCAATAGTGGAACATGGGTTGTTCATGCCATCATCCATAGTAAAACACTAACCTCAATACAACTCCTACTAGCTTCTAGGAGTTGAGTGCCTCTAGTTTCTTAAGAAAAAATTAGCTATCTAGTGCTAGTTCTCACTCAAGTGCTAAAGTCCATCCAAATGAGGCATGAGGGTATATTTAAATAAGTGAGGAGAGTGAAATTTCACCTTTTCCCATGACTCTTGGACTTCCGTAATGAACTTTTGAATTACTATTGACTTTTTATATTCCTTAGGACCTTTCTTCATGACCTTCTAATGTTTAAATACTATTTACAATAAAAGGATGTCATTGTGGCATGTCACAAGTCACAAATTCAATGCTAGTTTGAGCTCACAAGTCTCATATTTAGTCGCTAGTCATAGGTTGTAATTCATAAATTCAATGCTTAGCCATAGGTTATAGGTTGAAAATATAGTGGCTAATCAAAATTATTTATTTGAAAATTTAGTAGCTAGTGGTAGGTCATAAGTGACACATTCAGTGGCTAGTGGCAGGTCGCAAGTCACACATTTAGTGGCTAGTTACAAGTTGCAACTTGGAAGTGCACATTGTGGCAGGTCGCAAGTCATAAATTCAATTGCTAATCACATGCCATAAGTTGAAAATTAAGTGGCTAGTCACAGGCCATAGGTCACACATCTAGTGGCTAGTGGTAGGTCACAAGTCACACATTCAATGGCCAGTCGAAGGTCACAATGTGGAAGTGTACGTTGCGTTTATTGCATGAAACAGAGGGAGTGAGGTCATATTTTTCTTATTTAGGCCAATCCCAAATAATGGTGAATTCAAAATGAAATTCGTGACTAAGGGATGTGTGGAGCTTAAGGTAGGTCACAAATCATAGTTAAAGTCGCTTTAAAAGTTAAAGTGGTTTATATTACCCCATGCTTTACAAGTTACGATTGTGACTTGCGACTAAGGAAAGAAAACACAAGTATTGAAATTTAAGTCTAAGACTACCAAAATTAAATGAAAATCATTCCTTAATTGAAGGAGAATTCAAAGCCTAAGAAATCATAATAAAAGGAGCCTGGGGATATTTCAAGTGGAGGGGAGTCCAAACTCATTGTTTCCTATGAACTAAGGCATGGATGAAGCTAGGTTCACCCCTGTGACAATGTGTATTTAACCACAAATGGATTTATGATACATCTTATCAGCCTTAAAATTATAATGCATGCTTCTCATTAAGAGTTTATCTTGATGGCGATTAACCTTATGATATAGTTGTAACCTTGTCCAAACCCCAGGGCATACAAAAGCACATATAAGTACCAAAAAAAATAGTTTTCATGCAAATAAACGAACATGGAGGAACAATGCTACAATATTATTAGAAAAATGAATGAACTCATATTCTCTAAACCCCAATCTTGAGAACGAAATATGATAGTAAATATTAGACATTGCGCCTCATGAACATACAACAATTGCATCCTCAATGATATCTTAGTTTTTAAATAGTTATGACTAGTTCAAGCCCCAAAAATACTTGTGAGACCTTGAAAATTATATGGGGACCCAAAATATTGATATATAGGCAAAAATTGTGGATGTTGTTGTAGCAACTACAACACTTTTCAATCATGTTGCATGTCGATTATCATTTGGTTGCATCTGCAAGAGGTTGCAGGTCTTGGAGTGCCAAGGGATGACAGTGAAATATATAGTTTTTGGATGCTACTATTTTCCAGGAATTCTCTTCTACTAAGGAATTGATAACAATATTCTCTACTACTCGGGACATATCCATTTTTAATTTTTTGTTCAGGAAAATTCCCTTAAATTTGGCTATATTCTTTTAGATTTTTTGTACCTACCATGTTTATTTCCTAACATCAGGATATATTTTAGAACAATCTATAAAATATTTTGGGAAGAATAGACTCTAAAAGAAAGTAAATTTTAAGTTGGTATAATACTTCAGAATAGTTGGTAGAAACAAAAAGTATTATTTGTAAAAGTTTTTATAATTTTCTGAGTCATTTTTCAGACTTTATATGTCACAGAGAGATCTACGACCATGAGATATTAACTCCATAAAATGTATCAACGTCTTTATAATGAAATTATGATGGATTTTTTCACTTGAAAAAAAGAGAGATCTAGTTTGGAGACAAATTTTGGTTTTTTTTTTTTTTTTTTTTAACTTTTCCTAAATTGTTGTAGCTAATAGTTCAAGACATTTAAATATATGCAAAATTATCATCATGTTAACCATGTTTTTTTATATCTTGATTGAGACTTAAATCATAAAAATATGGAATTCATCTTCAAAAAAGGTTGCCTCGAGTTCGGAATTGAATGCAAAAAATTTGAGATATTTATCAAGGTGAGTAACACACATGAAATCACACTTGCGAGATTCAAGGAATATTGAGAAGAATTTAGGTGCAAGAGACTTGTTATACATGGACTATTGTTGGACATAGACGAAGGTTTATCTTTCTTCCAAATATTGGAGTGATCGATGGCTCATATTAGTTAATGCACAAAAACCAACCAAATATATGGTATGCAGGATTCTCAGGCTCATCGAAGTTTAATGTAGGGAGGGGGTTTCACATCAAATGGTTTGAAAAAAATTTCTAGTGAAAAAGACAAATAGTTGAGATCAAAAGCAGAACACCCACCCCATATTTTCAAAACTGCTACATGGGGCTCCCGCGTAGCTATTCCTGGTTTTCATAAACCACCTTTGGTTTTTGTCTCTATTAGGCCCACATGTCGCCAACATCTTTTCAAAAATAGTTACAAATATATGTATTATATATAACATTGTATCATGTGTGTGTGTGTGTGTGTGGAAAGAAAAAAAAATTGTCAGTACACCAACTTCTACGATATTCAATCATCCGATGAGACTGTGTAGATCTTGTGGCATTTTTTCTGGTATTTTGACAATGGTTATATCGAAATATAATGTTGAGACTATGGAAATATATTTTGATGAAAAAAAATGTGTTGGTAGACATACCCCACTATCCCTTGGTCATGTAACGACTTCGTGTTGCTATGATGACGTGTTGTTTGTTTAATTTGCAATGGTTATGGAAAGGGATTTTGAGGTAAAAATATGGCTCAATGACCAATGTTCTGATAATGGTGTGTGTTGTAATTCAATGAATAATTAGGATATCTAAATTTTTATGATAGTTATGCAAAGGGTTTCCACTAAAATGTGTGGGTTTGATGACTAGGGTTCTGACAATTGTTTATGTCAAAATTGGGATGATAAGTCGGGATGTCCAAATTTCAACAGTACCACGTGTGACATTTCCTAGAATCTTGATTTTCCATAAGTTTTGATGACATGGTGTTTAAATAACGAATAAGTATTGTTGAAAATTGAGTGAATTTGTAGTAGTGCACCCCAAGGATCCCATATTTTCCAAGGTTATTACAACAAATGACACATTTTTTCCCATATTGGTGGTCTTCGCCAATGGTATACAATAAATGAGCTTATCGATTTTGATAATATTTCCTTCATGAGGAAAGAAAAGTACATGAAATACTAATGAAATAACAACACACATGGCATAAAACCAACTATGACCAAGGAGCGTAGTATAATCTACATATCATCTACAACTTCGAAATCAACATAAGTAGTTTTTTTCCCTAGCTTGATGGCAAACTTTGGAAGAAACCCCTGATGGAAAAAATGGTGTCGATCAAAGACTTGTATAGTGGTAATAGACTTGGTGAGTGTTGGAGACCTAAGAAATTTCTTTCATGTGCTAACATGAAACAATAGTATGATCCTTTGTCCACAAATGTGTGACATACATCATGATTAAAAATTCGTACCAAAATATGAAAGAAAACCTAGTGGTATAGTATATGATAAGGAGAATCAACATCAAATGTGATCATACTAGACTTTTGGGGATCCAACCCTTTGATGGTAGTCAACACAAATTTGTGTTGTTGAGGGTATATCTACAAAACCTTTAGGGTAGCCATGACACATGGTGCTTGGGAAAGGTACTCAACAATACTATAGTGCTAGGCTTCCTACGTATTTGGGTTGTGTGTTGGCTTTTGGACTACACTGTTAGGTGGACGATATATTGGTTCTATAGGATTATCTAATGTAAGAGGTCCATGAGAAGTAGTAGGGGTGGTCAATTCATTATGAGATGAAATTGAATCACAAAGGTAACAAGAATTTTATCACGTAGTCACATTAAAATCATCCTAATAGTTAAGGATCAATACATTAGTTCCAACAAGATGAAATTATGGCCCCCTGTTGACTACTTATGGAGGTTGAGAAGCTTATGAAAATATTTTTTATTGTATTTGGGTAAGAAATGATGAGTTAATATGAATAGCTATTAGGAGCTTTTCGATGGTGCAAGAGGATGAAGGACCTTATCCATGCATGATAACTCGTGAGTTAAATTCTCACCTTGATGATTACAAGAGAACTTAATATTGTGATTTTTTTCACTCATTCCCCCACTCTGAGTGGTTGGTTTTGTTGATTCTCATTAGTTGGTTTGTTCTTTTACTTGTTATTTTTATTATTTTTCCCACTTGATGAGGGTTAGACGATGTGGATTTCATTGTAAGAATCTTTATGGATTTTTTAGAAGAAGTGGGTTCATCTTGAGAGTTAGGGGAAATTTTTGGGGCTTAAGAAGTGAGCATGATCTTCCCGAGCTAATAAAATAACTAGCTCATGGTATCAAAGGAAAACAACCAATCACTCCATCGGAATGTGTTCTTGGTTTGGGTCATGGTGGGTCTATTGAAGGGTGGGAGCTTTAGGAAGAATATCATACAGTGTTACCACCTGATAATAAATGATATCAATATGTTGATCACATAAAATTTCCTACTCCTCTATAGTGCCCTTAATGATAGTGACATCTTGGAAAATTTGAGGACGAATGGATCAAGTGAACCAATCTCTAAAATCATAGTCAGGGACTTTGTTGCATACTAACCTATTACATCTTCTCCACTCATGGATATGCTCATAAATGTGGATGACATCATCTTGTTTAAATTTTGACAAAATTTTGGTCCTGATATCTTACCTTGTAGGTAGCTAAAAATGGTTCAATCTACCAAAATCAAATTTTCCTATTCAAGAAAAGAAATTAGATCTGAAAGAGACCAACAAAAGATACTCACTCAAAAATATAATGAAAATTTTATTTCGCTATATTTTTTTACCAATTTATTCTCTTGATTTGTTGTCTTAAATTTTATTTGATCCCTTTTCACGATCACACACAAAAATATAGGTCGATCATTATCTGATTTTATAGGTTAAAAGTAACCTGCTAACTCAAGTGAAATATCCCCATAACATATAGGTTGGAGTGTCGCTAGGTTTGTTATCTTGTGCTTAACCATGTTCTATGTTGAATGTGGATCATAGCTAGTTTTAGGTGAGCCTTTGCCCTAGTGGAGTACTCCTAGCCGCAACTTTAGCATGATCCAATATTGAGAGTACTAGAGTAGTGAGGTCACATGGTGTGTTATAAAATCTAAGGTTTACAACCAATTGGTGCTTATGATAAGAAAATAACTCTTATTGTGTGTTTAAATTGTTTTTTTTGGTCTCACTTCTTATTTTTTGTTTTTCTTATGAATTATAAATATTTTATGGATACTTAATATACTATTATGGGAATATTATATGTTTCACATTAGTATTTGCATGAGGTAAGGATGAATATAAGTTAATTAAGGTACTATGGGTTCCTAATTGACAAGAAATAGAATTGATAGGCTCACCCAACCATATTATAGAGTAGCTAATTGAAATTAGCTACCTCAACTATAATTTCAATTAGCTACTCAATATTTAAAGAAATCATTATTTGGACTATTCATATTCTAGAAGAATTAATATGATCCTTATCATTAGATAAAATTGATCAAAACCATCATATCTCGAGGACATGTAAGTGGTGCACTAGAGATAAAGGTGTGAATCCAAACCCTCCCATCATAGTAGTCATTAACAAGGAGCCACATCGATTGGTGTTAGAAAAAGTGGGAGACTCCCATCTCATTGAAGGTTAGTAATATTTGACATGGACTGTAAGGCTCGGTGATTCAGGAGGCTTGAGGAAGGGTTAAAAACCAAAGAGGGTTAAGGAAAGTATCAAAAACCACAGTTCTTAGATTTCGTTGAAACCAAGACTAGAATATAGTGCTCGTCGTCTTGATTCAAAAGACACAAAAAAAAACTCAATTCCAAATTCATATGTTCAAGATATTCACAATCAATTTTTTTATGAAATTGGACCCACTCACTAAATTTAGCAAAGTGTTAAATAAATTATGACTCTCGATAAATATAAAGGTTAGGTTAAATTTGGAAGAATCTGCCAAATTTTGCGACCACTAACGAAGTGACAATTTGACCCTTCACGGTGGCTGAAACTGACCAATTAAGGTTTTTTACCATTCTATTTAAAAAGAAAAAATCAAAAATTAAGAAAATATATATTAACGGTGTGGCAGGCCACCACCCTTTCCAAACCCTATCATTTTTTCATTTTATATAAAATATAAATGTTAATGGAAAATGACCATTTGAACGAATTGGGCAGCCAGCGGGAGTTGAATCTATGTCGGCCGGGTGGTCATACCACCTAATGAGGTGGCCCCATTCCTAAAGTAATACCTCCATAACCAAAATTAAAATTGTTCCCCCTAAAAATTCACAGATGCATGGTTAATATTTTCTGGTTGCTAGGCTTCAAACCCTGACCAATTCTAACAAAAAGACAAGTTTAACCCATCCAACGAGGATGATAGGCCAATGATTTTTGGAATTAACACTAGAGAATTATATATAAACCTTAATTTTCCCTTTTCCCAACATCACAGAACCCATCAAGCAAGCTGAGAAGCAGAACCCTATGCATGAACACATAATGAGGAGGGTGGAACCATGCCTTAATAAATCGTTGGAGGAATATTTAAATTTCCTTGGAACTATTTTTTTAAGTAGTAAGGATCATGCCAATTTTATACTCATATTAACCAAAAATCTATGAGGATTTTGATGGCGTGATCGGTTTTTGATCTGCGAAATTTTTTTTTTAGATGCAAAATGCTAAGGGCAGAACCTTAGCACCAGAATTTGCATGGAATCTGAAAGATTCCCTGGAGGCCCAAAAATGACATTTTTGGAATTAGGCCAACTTCACCCTCATTTTTCTCAATTTTTCACATGGAACGTGATGATGTGCTTAGTTTTTTCATGTGAGTAGCCAAGTTTCATTCATCCCGTAGAAGATAATCTTTGAGGAATCTTTGAGATTTCCGAGGAGCCCAAATTTGATCGAGTTAGAGAGGGGTCAAGTTTATAGTTAGAGTTCATTTTTCACCAAGAATTCAATCGTGCAATCCTTTTCTTCAGCAGAGGTGTGCATTTTCTAGATATTAGTTATATATTTCTAGTAAGATATTGCAAGTGCAAAACGTAGTCTCTATGTAAAATTTAAAGTTGAATAGTTTATAAGGTAAACGAAGCACCAATCTAATTCTAGGAGGTTTAAATCCTTTCTTAGATCTCATATTGGGACATAGAAAATCTATGAAAATATCCTGTACAATAGAATATAGAGATTGAATTAGAATTGAAATTTTGGTATCCAAAAACTCCAAAAACTAGCAAAAATATATTGTGTAGGAACAAATTGGGAAAAATAGGACAAACTTGAATTGGACATAACTTTTATCCCAAAGATAATATTTTGGTAAATAAATAGTGAATCGAAATCTATTGAGGAGATAAAACCATCTATTATCCCATACCCATTTTAATTATTATGGATCTAGGCATAGTTATATTGATCCAAAACTTGTTGTAACATTTCATTTAAAGAGAGCCAAGAATAGAAAATTTTGGTTAGTCTACACAACTACAAGGTTGAAAAAGGACAATATTACCTAGGTTAAAAAGTTTTGAAAGGAGAATAATATTGAAGAAGGCCTAGACACTCATGAGTTAAAATTAGAAATAAATTATAGAATTGAAAGACTTTGAAATTTGATAGATGAGGTGAAATTTCTAATTCAAAAGAAAAACTAAGAAAACATCTAAGAGATCCATTAGAAAATATTTGAAGAAGTTGAACTCCATCTACTGGATGTGCATGTAAAATATGATGATATTTCTTCTAAGGCTAGAGTAAACAAAGAACACTCAAAGAGGATAGAAGAGGTCATTATATCTGAAAAGAATAAATATAAAATGGATGTACAAAGTGAAGGAAAACCATCAAATGTGAAACCATATTAACATATTCGTTAGGAAGAAATATTTCAATGAAGACAAGGAGATCAATATCAACAACATGATTAAAAAATTAAAAAGATCACCAGTTTTCATGGAATGTGGAATCAATAGACAAATGGATCATTCTCTATGGAAAGAAGAATGTATCCATATAAGGAAAACATATTATTTGGTTTTCTAGCGTGTAACACTATTAATTTCAAAGCGTTGACAAAAACGTTCTTTGTACCAGAGTACAATAATATGACCCAAAGTGAGGCAGATATGGATTCAAATATACATCTAATGAGTAAAAATATATGGAGTAGGATAGACCTAATAAAAAAAGAACTATAGAAATATCAGGTGTAAACCTATATTTAGATATATAAATATATTTGTATATTTGAAAAAAAAAAATCTGCTATTTTTTAAAAAGTTATTATATCGTTTATTGATTCAAAAAAGTAATCTTTCCTATCTTAAAACTAGCGGTTAAGAAATTTAAGAAAGGAAGTAGAAAACCAGGTTCCCTAAAAGAATCTTAAATAACATATTGTTATATCTCATCTGAAATTCATGGACTCAATAATTTACTGCATGTCATATTCACAGTTTCTTTCAAAACCTACCCATCAAAATAGAATTGTCATAGATTAGCCCTCTCATACATTATCCCATATCCATTATAATTATTATGGATCTCGACATAGTTATATTTATCTAAATCTTGTTGAAATATTTTATTTAAAGAGAACTACACATAAAATTTTGTTGTTGTTGGTCTAAACAAATATAAGGTTGAAAAGGAGAAAATAACCAAGGTTGGAAAGGCTAGAAAGGAGAATAAGATTTAAGAAGACTTAGACACCCATGAGGTAAAATTAGAAATAAATTATATAATTGAAAAACTTCAAAATTTGATAAATGAGGTCAGATTTCCACTTCAAAATAAAAAAGAAGAAAATATATAAGAAATTCATTAGAAGATATTTGAAGAAGTTGAACTCCATCTAGTGGATGTGCATGTAAAATATGATAATATTTCTCTCAATGCTAGAGTAAACATAAAACACTCAAAGAGGATACATAAGGCCATTACCTCTGAAAATAATAAAGATAAAATGGGTATGCAAAGTGAATGAAAGCCATCAAATGTGAAGCCACCTTAACATTATCATTAGGAAGAAATATTTCATAGAAGACATGAAAATAAATATTAATACCAATATCAGAATTATTTGTACTATCCCCACCCTCTCAAATCATCTGACATATGGTGGAGACTTATGGCATCTGTGTGAAATACCTTAGTGCCTCGAGTTTTGCGGGAGGTAATGATATAAGGTACAGGATGGGCTATGGTAATGTCATTTGCTTTGGTGTTTCAACACAACTCCATACTCTCGGTTGGTATTCTGCATGCAGACGAAGGAAACATCATCGATATTTTTTGGAATTTTGGCATCCCCGCATCTTCCTCTAAGACTCTCGACTATGTAAATTAGTCTTTCTTATATTCCAATGGTGGTATCCCATGATTTTATTCACGTGAATAGAAAGGCTTTGGGAGGTGTTTAATAGTTAGTATTTATGAGTGAGTTAGAAATTGGAATGTGTGGGAAGTTGGTTTGTTGGAGGTTGTTAGAGGCGGTATAGTTGGAGGTGCTTTTGGAGGTGGTGGAAACTTTGTGTGGGCCTCTCTTTCATAGCTTGTTGGAATAAGAATTGAGTTGCTATACTTTTCAGTGCATGGTTTTCTATGTTGTGGGGCAAGCGGATTTGATTCCCTGAAGGTCATTGTGGTTGTTTTCTCATGTGGTTTGAGAGGAGGTCCTCCGAGGGCTTTGGGTGGGTTTGGATTTTCTAACCCATTTAGATTCTAAATTTCCAAAATTTCGGTGAATTGAAGAGCCATAAAATCAGGTGGCAAGGTTGGTGGGGTGGCAAAAGTCTAGTAATTGTGTGTTGCTACCTCAGGGAAGAAAGTGTTAGTTCTCAATCTATTCTGGGTGGCTGGTGCTTTCAACCTTGGGTGAGGAGGGCACAGTGGTCAAATTTCAGGAGTGCCTTGAAGGTTGTTGGTGGCTCTTGCACTCTTGATTCAAGTATCGACAATGCTATTGATGGCCTATCGAGTATGCACCCATATCCGTGACGTGGGAGGTCCTCACTCCTAGAAAATTGAAGGCGTGGCTAGATGAGGGTACTCAGAAATGAAAATTCAATCTCTTCATTCTGGAATGTAGGCATCAAGGACTTGCTAGGGTGCTAAGACAACAAGGCGTTTGCGGCAGATGGTAGTTGGTGTGTGATGTGGTCGTGGAGGTAGCGAACCGATGATGTGCCATGGGGGGTGGTCACAACAATCACATATGATAGGTGGTGTGCAATGCAGTGGCATGGGGAGGTGTGGGTATGCCAAGCGTTTGACACCTAGTCTGATGACAATTCAACACGGCTTCCTAGAGAATTGCTGCAAACTAATTCAATCATTTTTGGAATGGTTGGAAATGAAAGAGAGGATCAAAATGGGGGAACATGCTCAACTGGTAGCCAAAATAGATATGATGCGCTACTTCCAGTGTTAGGTTTCAAATGAGTGTTTGTGGTCTGGCGTAGCGAGAACATGTTTTCAAAGAATATGGAGAACCTACAGTCATGGATGGCTCAATTCAAAGGGCATGTCGAATGTGCCTTCCATTGAACTGGGTGGATATCGGTGGACACCCACCTATTCCATTTGGAACCCCACCATCGGTTCTTTTTGTTTTTCAGATTCAACACAACTTACTATTTTTAGCCATTTTTCGGGTCGTGAACTTCTGGAGCCATTTTGAGGCCCTAAACGATGTTTTTTGGGAAAACCCAGAGCAACATGGATTGATGGATTTATTTTCATCACACCAAAAGTTGTACTCCCCAGATAGATATTTCTAACGACGTATGGTGCGTGTCAAATGGAGATTGTATGCCAAAGTTACATCCCTAGGAAGTTGAAACACCAAGTTACCCGAACGAAGCCCATATTTTTGGCACTTCATCCCCTGGTGTTAGGTTTTTGGACATTTAAAGTTTTCATTGTTTCTCAATAAAATACAGGCCCTCGAGAATCATTATAACACAATTCAAAGGCCTATAACTGCCACATCTCTTCTCAGAGATAAACTACCAGCGCCCTAGCTAGTTTATTTCCATTATGTATGTAAACATATTTCTATTATTTGATATTAATGAAATGAAGTATTATTTTTTCTTCCTCTTTGTGTTTATGTCTATTTCTATATTTTATTGATTTCCTTCATGAATCTGAATCAGTGGTATCAGAGCAGTATGCTCTTTCTCTATTTTTCTTTGCATGTACCCAACAAGGTCAGGGTATAAGGAGTTAGGGATCGATCTGGTTGAACCCTTGCAAGATCAGCCTCGCAAACCCTGACGACCTTCCATGGCAAAAGAAAAGAAATATGAGGGAGCCTGATATCCTATCAAAATATTTGTCAAGGAGGCCCTCGAGAAACAAAGGAGTGCAATGAGGATAAATTTTCTCATATCCTTCAAGGATTTCCCACCTATGGTGCATCTGCTTCCAACAACCACTTTGGAGGTGCCACTCCCTTCAAGGTACAGGTAAAATTTTACATTATTGTATTTGAAGGCCAGATAGATGAACACATTGTAGATAAATGGTTTAATTTTCTAGAATGGTATTTCTCGATCCATGATATCTCCGATCGAGAAGAGATTATTTTTACACTCCTCAAAGAGTCCCCCCATGTCAAAGAATGGTGGGAAACCTATTGTGAGAAAAAGGACGAAGGGGAACCCTCTCTGTTCTCGGCCACACGCACTTGGAATTCACTCTGAGATGGCATTAAGGAAAAATATTACCGCGTGGGGAACTATGAGGACAATTACATCCAATGGACCATGCTACGACAACAAAGGGATTAAGATGTGCACGAAGTGATGAATTTTTTCCATACCGTGTGCACAAAGTTTGCTATTAAAGATTTAGAGAGAGATTTGGTGCTCAAGTAGTGCAGCTGTCTGCACATAAAAGTTCAGGAGCAAATAAATTTCCTCTATATTACCTTGCTTGGCACAACATATCGCTATGCCGCCAAGATCGAGAAGAAATTTAAGTAGAAGAAACGAGACTTTGGATCCTTAAATCTAAAGCTAGGGAAAAGTGCCCCTAAACCATAGAAAATGGGGTAGAGCCAAAGCGGGGAAATTCAGTACACCACCAAAAATCCAAAGAAGGACACGGGGAAGTGGTGTGAATTTCATAACAACCCCACTCATAGCACAAATGAGTGTTAGGCCAAACAGTCGCTGGTGGCCGAATTGAAGGCACCTAAATCAGATGCATGTTCAGATCCTGAGCCACAACTAGACAAGGGAGATGAAAAAGGGAAGTAGATCATTGATGTGGTCCCCAATTCCATTGTTTCCACCACCAGGATCCAGAGGGAGAACCCCGAAGATCTAGAGGAGGGAGGGCACCTCTTCCATTCGCAGATGTGGGTGAAGGATTCTCCACTGAAATTTCTTGTCGATGTAGGAAACTGAAAGAACCTCATTTCAAAAGAGTACATGAAGCAGATTTACCTACAAACCATAGCATAGCCGCAACCGTATACCATCGGGTTGCTTCACCCAGGGAGAGATATCCGCGTCCACTAGTAGTGCCGCCTTCCGTACAACATCAAGCCATTTACGGATGAGGTATTGCGTGATGTTTGTCCTCTTGATGTAGTTGATGTATTATTGGGCCAACCATACTTGTGGAGGTGACATGATGTGTATGATTCTAGGCCTCGTGCTATTATTATTTCTTTTGGAAATAACTTGTACAGGATACCAGAGGTAGTACCACCTGCTGTCATGTCTTTGAATACTGCAAAAGAACACAGTAAGATTGTTTCCCAAACCATGAAATTTATTTTCTTTACAACTCGCTCACAGGGAAAGAAGAATATTGTGGCCACAATTTCGAAACAGGGCTCCCTTACATGGCTGTAGTAGATGGAAAAAGTGATGGAGGAATATGAGGACATTTTCCCCTCACTCATAGAGGTTCCTCTACACTGTCATGAAAAGCACTCCATTGATCTGACCCTTGACACATCGCCACCTAATGTTTCCATAACTCATGTGAATACATAGATAGAATACACACATGTACTATATAAGGCTGATAAAGAAACCAAAATTTACTGAATGCATCCATCATGTCCGCCCGTAGGTCCATGACATCGTCGAAAAATCTAATACGCAGTTCAATATAATTTTCCTCATCTCATGGAGGATCTCAATGCAATGGGGGTCATTTCTTCCTAGTGGGGGATGAATGATCAAGGTGGATATTTATGGCCACCCACCTATTCCATTTGGATCCCCAGCACCGGTTCTTTCATTTTTTCAGTTTCAGCAAAAACTAATATTTTTAGCATTTTTTCCGGTCCTGAACTTCTGGAGCTGTTTTGACACCCTAAATGATTTTTTTTGGGAAAACATGGAAAAAAATGGGTTCATGGACCAATTTTTCTCACACCAAAAGTTGTACTCCTTAGATAGATCTTTCTAACGAGGTATGATGCATGTCAACTGGAGATCGTATACCAAAGTTACATCCCTGGGAAGTTGAAACATTAAGTTACCCAAAAGGGGCCCATATTTTTGGCGCTTCATATACTAGGGTTAGGTTTTTGGACGTTTAAAGTTTTCCATTGTCTCTCAATAAAAAATAGGCCCTTTAGCATCATTGTAACATAGTTCAAAGTCCTATATCTGCCACATCTCTTCTCAAAGATAAACTAGCAGCGCCCTAGCTAGTTTATTTCCATGATGTATGTAAGCATATTTCTATTATTTGATATTAATGAAATGAAGTATTATTAATACTACCTCTTTGTGTTTATGTCTATTTCTATATTTTATTGTGTTCTTGCATAAATCCAAATAAGTGGTATCAGAGCAGTGTGCTCTTTATCTGTTTTTCTTTGCATGTCCCCAACAAGGTCATGGTATAAGGAGTTAGGGCTTGATCTGGTTGAACCCTTGCAAGATCATCCTCGCAAAACCTGACGACCTTCCATGGCAGAAGAAAAGAAAGATGATGGAGCACGATATCCTATAAAAATATTTCTCGAGGAGGCCCTCGAGAAACAAAGGAACGCGATGAGGGATAAATTTTCTCATATCCTTCAATGATTTCCCACCTATGGCGCATCTACATCCAACAAGAACTTTAGAGGTGCCACTCCCTTAAAGGTACAGTTAAACTTTGACATTAATATATTTGAAGACCAAGTAGATGCATATGTCATAGATAAATGGTTGAATTTTCTAGAAGGCTATTTCTCATTCCATGATTTCTCCGACCAAGATGAGATTATTTTTTCTCTCCTCAAAGCCGCCCCCCATGTCAAAGTCTGGTGGGAAACCTACTATGAACAAAAGGAAAAAGGGGAATCCTCTCTGTTCTCGACCGCACCCACTTGGAATTTGTTCTACTATGGCATCAAGGAACAATATTACCCCCTGGGGAGCTATCAGGACATGTACATCCAATGGTCCGCGCTAGGGCAAGAAAGGGATCAAGATGTGCACGAACTAACGAATTTGTTCCATACCCTACGCACAAAATTGGGTATTAAAGGTTCAAAGACACATTTGGTGCTCAAGTACCACAACTATCTGCATAGACACATTCAAGAGGTAATGGAGTTCCACGACCTTGCTTGACACGTCATATCGCTATGCCGCCAAGATCGAGAAGAAATTTAAGTAGAAGAAGCGATGCTTTGGATCCCCATATTTGAATCTAGGGAAAGATGCCTTTGAACCATAGAACAGGGGGTAGAGCCAAAGTGGGGCAACTCAAAACACTACCAAAAATCCAAAGAATTACACATGGAATTGGTGTGAATTTCATAACAACCCCACTCACAACACAAACAACTGTCGGGCCAAACATTCGTTGGTGACCGAAATAAAGGCACCCCAATCAGATGCATGTTCTGCTCCTAAGCCAAAACCAAACAAGGGAGATGAAAAAGGGAAGCAGATCATTGATGCGGAGCCCAATGTCATTTTTGCCACCACCAAGCTCCAGAGGGATGACCCCAAGGATCCAGAGGAGGGGGAGCGCATCTTCCATTCACAGATGTGGGTGAAGGGTTCTCTAATACAATTTCTTGTCGACAGTGGAAGCCAAAAGAACCTTATTTCAGCAGAGGTCATGAAGTGGCTCGTCCTACCGACTATAGCACACCCGTAGACATATACCATCGAGTGGCATCATCCAGGGAGATATCTCCACGTCCGTGAGTAGTGCCATCTTGCATAAAACATCAAGCCATTCATGGATGAGGTATTGTGTGATGTTGCTCCTCTTGATGTAGCTGATATATTAATGGTCCAACCATACTTGTCGAGGTGACATGTTGTGTATGAGTCTAGGCGTCATGTTGTTATTATTAATTTGGGAAATAACTTGTACAGGATAGCAGAGGTAGTAATGCCTCTTGTACAGGATACGCATTCATCATGTCTACCCGCAGGTCCATGACATCTTCGACAAATCTAATACTCAGTTCAACAAAATTTTCCTTATCTCATGGAGGATCTCAACAAAATGGGGACCATTGCTTCCTAAAGGGGGAGGAATGATCTAGGTGGATATTGGTGGCCACCCACCTATTCCATTTGGACCCCCACCATCGGTTCTTTCAGTTTTTCAGTTTCAGCATAACTTACTATTTTTAGTTGTTTTTCGGGTCATGAACTTCCGAAGCCATTTTGAGGCCCTAAACAATGTTTTTTGGGAAAACTGGGAGAAACATGGCTCCATGGAATGATTTTTCTCACTAAAAAAGTTTTACTCCCCAGATAGATATTTCTAATGAGGTATGGTGCACGTCAACTGAATATTGTATGCCAAAGTTACATCCCCAAGAAGTTAAAACACCAAGTTACCCAAACAAGGTCCATATTTTTAGCGCTTCATCTCCTACGGTTAGGTTTTTGGATGTTTAAAGTTTTTCATTATTCCTCAATAATAAATAGGCCCTCAAGCTTCATTGTAACATAGTTCAGAGGCCTGTAGCCACCACATCTCTTCTCAAAGATAAGCTATCAACACCCTAGCTAGTTATTTTCATTATGTATGTAAGCATATTTATGTTATTTGATATTAATGAAATGAAGTATTATTTCCACTACATCTCTATTTTTATGTCTATTTCTGTATTTTATTGTGTTCCTGGATAAATCCGAATCAGTGGTATAAGAGAAGTCTGCTCTTTCTCTATTTTTCTTTGCATGTCCCCAACAAGGTCAGGGTATAAGGAGTTAGGGCTCAATCTGGTTGAACCTTTGCAACATTAGTCTGACAAAACCTGACAACCTTCCATGGCGGAAGAAACAAAATACGAGGGAGTAGGAGATCCTATCAAAATATTGCTTGAAGAGGCCCTTGATAAATAGATGAACGCAATGGATAATTTTGCTCATATCCTTCAATGACTGCCCATATACAACATATCTGCATCTAATAACTACTCTGGAGGTGTCAATCCATTCAAGGTACATGTAAAATTTTACATTACTATTTTGAAGGCCATATAGATGTAGACACCATAGATAAATTTTTGAATTTTCTAGAAGGGTATTTCTCGGTCCATGATTTCTTCGACCGAGAAAATATTATTTTTGCACTACTCAAAGCTACTCCCTATGTCAAATACTGGTGGGAAACCTAGTGTGAGAAAAAGGATGAAGGGGAACCCTCTTTGCTTTCGGCTGCACCCACTTGGAATTTGTTCTGAGATGACATCAAGGAACAATATTACCTGTGGGGAGCTATGAGGACAAGTACATCCAATGGACCACACTACGACATCAAGGGGTTCTAGATTGTTGGGTATGTGTTATATTATTTCCACGATTAGCCCCACGCACTGTATGTTGCGTCAGGCGTAGCTGGGGGGTCACGAGGGGCGAA
The DNA here is from genome assembly GCA_034641835.2 of Pinus albicaulis. NCBI lineage: Eukaryota > Viridiplantae > Streptophyta > Pinopsida > Pinales > Pinaceae > Pinus > Pinus albicaulis. Next base: position 893,488,428 of record CM076569.1, read on the forward strand.
GCAGTCCCCACCGTTGGGGTCCAGGGCAGCACCCTGGCCAAATTTTTTTTTTTGTGCGGACCCACTCATAGGCGGATCCGCCCATGGTTTTGTGCATGGTTTTGCACATGGTTTTGGTGTTCGATGGTTTTCGGCCCCTGGTATTTTTGTAGATCCGGTCAAGGGAACTACGGTTATGTTCTAATCCAGGGTTAATGGATTGGGGTTTATGTACGCTCCGGCATGTATATATATGTGTTGTAACACTAAAAGGAATATAATGAAAAATCAAGCTGGTTGTCCCGATTTGGGATCCAGGGGAAAATCTCTGTGTTTATCTGTTTTATGTTTTATGCTCTTGCTATTGTTTATTTCCTGTTATAAGAATCGTGTGTAGATATTTCTGTTCAGGGTTAAAACCTACATAGATGTGCACGAACTGATGAATTTGTTCCATGCCTTGTGCACAAAGTTGGGTATTAAAGATCAAGAGAGGCATTTGGTGCTCAAGTACCACAGTTGTCTGCACAGACACATTTTAGAGGAAATGGAGTTCATCTATATTACCTTGCTTGGCATGGCATATCGCTATGCTGCCAAGATCGAGCAGAAATTTAAGCAGAAGAAGAGAGAATTTAGAACCGTGAATTTGAAGCTAGAGAAAGGTGCCCGCAAAACACAGAATGGGGGGGTATAGCTTAGGCGGGGTGACACAGAAAAACACCAAAAATCCAAAGAAGGATATGGGGAAGTGGTGTGAATTTAATAAAAATCCCACTCACAGAAAAAACGAGTGTTGGGTCAAATAGTCACTGGTGGCTGAACTAAAGGCACCCGTATGAGATGCCCATTATGATCCTGAGCTAGAACCAGATAGGGAAATGAAAAAGTGAGGCAGATCATTTATGCAAACCACAGTTCCATTGTTGCCACCATCAAGCTCCAGAGGGAGGACCCTGAGGATCCAGAGGAGGGGGAGCGCCTCTTCCATTCGGAGATGTGGGTGAAGGGTTCTCCACTACAATTTCTTGTCGACAGCAGAAGCCAAAAGTACCTCATTTCAGCAGAGGTTGTGAATCGGATCGGCCTACTGACCATAGCACACCCGCAGTCGTATACCATTAGGTGGCTTCACCAAGGAAGATATCTTCACGTCTGCCAATAGTGTTGCCTTCCGCACAACATTAAGCCATTCATGGATGAGGTATTGTGTGATATTGCTCCTCTTAATGTAACTAATGTATTATTGGGCCAACCATACTTGTGGAGGCGACATGCTATGTATGATTCTAGGCCTTGTGTTGTTATTATAACTTTTGGAAATAACTCGTACAAGATACGGGAGGTAGTACCACTTCCTGTCATGTCTTTGACTACTACAAAACAACGCAGTAAGATTTTTTCCCAAACCAGGAAATTTATTTTCCTTAAAATTTGCTCACAGGGAAGGAATAATATTGTGGCCACAACCTCAAAACAACGGTCCCTTGCACGGCTGCAACAGATGGACAAAGTCATGGAGGAATATGAGGACATTTTCTCCTCACTGATATATGTTCCTCCACATTGTTAGGACAAGCACTCCATTGATATGACCCCTGACACACTGCCACCTGATGTTTCCATACCTTATGTGACTACACAGGTGGAATCCAAACATGTATTGTCTAAGGATGATAAAGAAACCGAATTTACTAAACACATCCAACATGTCCGCCTACAGGTCCATGATATCTTCGACAAATCTAATAGCCAGTTCAACAGAATTTGCCTCATCTCATGGAGGATCTCAACGCAATGGGGACCATCGCTTCCTACGTGGGGAGGAATGATCCAGGTGGATATTGGTGGCCACCCACCTATTCCATTTGGACCCCAACCATCTGTTATTTCAGTTTTTCAGTTTTAGCACAACTTACTATTTTTAGCAATTTTTCGGGTCCCAAAATTCCAGAGCCATTTTGATGCTCTAAACGACGTTTTTGGAAAAACCAGGAGCAACATGGGTTCATGCACCAATTTTTCTCACACTAAAATTTTTACTCCTAGGATAGATCTTTCTAATGAGGTATGGTGTGCGTCAAACTGAGATCGTATGCCATAAGTTATGTCCCCGGGAAGTTGAAACACCAAGTTACCCAAACAGGACCTATATTTTGGCGCTTCGTCTCCTAGGGTTAAATTTTTGGAATTTTAAAGTTTTACATTGTTTCTCAATAATAAATAGGCCCTCAAGCCTCATTGTAACACAATTCAGAGGCCTATAGCCGCCACATCTCTTCTTAGAGATAAGCTACCAATGCCCTAACTAGTTTATTTCCATTATGTATGTAAGTATATTAATGTTATTTTATATTAATGAAATGAATTATTATTTTTGTTGCATCTTTGTGTTTATTTCTATCTTTGTATTTTATTGCATTCCTGCATAAATCTCGTTTAGTGATATCAAAGCGGTCTTCTCTTTCTCTGTTTTTATTTGCATGCCCTTAATAAGGTAAGAGTATGAGGATTTGGGGCTCAATCTGGTTGAAACCTTGCAAGATCAGCCTCACAAACCCTGATGACCTACCATGGCAGAAGAAAAGAAAGAAGATGGAGTAGGATATCCTATTAAAATATTTCTCGAGGATGCCCTTGAGAAACAAAGGAACACAATGATGGATAAATTTGCTCAGATCCTTTAACGACTGCCCACCTACGACACACTTGCGTCCTCAAACCACTCTGGAGCCACCACTCCCTTCAAGGTACATGTAAAATTTGGCATTGATATATTTGAAGGCCAGATAGATTCAGACACCATAGATATATTATTGAATTTTCTAGAAGTGTATTTCTCGGTCCATGATTTCCCTGACTGAGAAAAGATTATTTTTTCACTCCTCAAAGCCGGCCCCATGTCAAAGACTGGTGGGAAACATACTGTGAGCAAAAGGACGAAGGGAAACCCTCTCTGTTATCGGTCGCACCCAATTGTAATTCGTTTCGAGTCAGCATCTACGAACAATATTACCTCGTGCAGAGCTATGAGGACAAGTACATCCAATGGACCAAATTGCGGCAACAAAGGCATCAAGATGTGCACGAATTGATGAATTTGTTCCATACCCCGTGAATAAAGTTGGGTATTAAATATTCATAGAGAAATTTGGTGGTCAAGTACTGTAGTTTTCTACATAGACACATTCAGGAGGAAATGGAGTTCCTCGATATTACCTCGCTTGGCACAACATATCGCTATGCCACCAAGATCGAGCAGAAATTTAAGCAGAAGAAGCGAGACTTTGGATCCGTGAATCGGAGGCTAGGGAAAGGTGCCCTTGAACCACAGAACAAGGGGAAGAGCCAAAGAAGGGCGACTCAAAACACCACCACAAATCTAAAGAAGGACACGAGGAAGTGGTGTGAATTTCATAGCAACCCCACTCACAACACAAATGAGTGTCGGGACAAATAGTCGCTAGTGGCCAAACTAAAGGCACCCGAATCATATGAATGTTATGATTCTAAGCCTGAACCAGACAAGGGAGATGAAAAAGGGAAGCAGATGATTGATGCATACCCCAGTGCTATTGTTTCCATCACCAAGCTCCAGCGGGAGGAACCCAAGGATCTAGAGGAGGGACAACACCTCTTCGATTCACATATGTGGGTGAAGGGTTCTCCACTACAATTTCTTATTGACAGGGGAAGCCAAAAAAACCTCATTTATTTAAAGTTCGTGAAGTGGCTCTGCCTACAGACCATAGCACACCTACAGTTGCATACCATCGGGTGACTTTTCCCAGGGATAGATCTCTGTGCCTCCCAGTAGTGTCACCTTCCGTATAGTATCAAGCCATTCACTTATGAGGTATTGTGTGATGTTTCTCCTCTTGATGTAGTTGATGTATTATTGGTCCAACCATAATTGTGGAGGCGACATGCTGTGTATGAGTCTAGCCCTCATGTTGTTATTATTACTTTGGGAAATAGCTTGTACAGGATACCAAAGGTAGTACTGCCTCCTTTCATCTCTTTGACTACTGCAAAACAACACAGTAAGATTGTTTCCCAAACTAGGAACTTCATTTTCCTTACAACTTGCACATAAGAAAACAAGAATATTTCGGCCACAACCTCGAAACAAGGATCCCTTGGATGGCTGCAGGAGATGGAAAAAGTCATGGAGGAACATGAGGACATTTTCTCCTCACTCATAGAGGTTCCTCTACACTGTCAGGAAAATCACTCCATTAATCTGACCCCTGACACAATGCCACCTGATGTTGTCATACCTCATGTAACTAAACAGACATAATCCACATGTGTACTATCTGAGGTTGATAAAGAAATGAAATTTACTGAATACATCCATCATGTATGCCCGTAGTTCCATGAGATCTTCAAAAAATCTAATACCTAGTTCAACAGAATTGGCCTCATCTCATGGAGGATCTCAACGGAATGTTGACCATTGCTTCCTAAGGGGGAGGAATGATCTAGGTGGATATTGGTGGCCACCCACCTATTCCATTTCGACACCCACCATTGGTTCTTTCAGTTTTTCAGTTTCAGCACAATTTACTATTTTTAATAGTTTTTCAGGTCCTAAACTTCCTGAGCCATTTTGAGGCCCTAAACAACATTTTTTGTGAAAGCCAAAAGCAACATGAGTCCACTACGTGAAATGGAAATCATATGCCAAATTATGTCTCCAAGAATTTGAAACACCAAGTTACCCAGATGGGGCCCATATTTTTGGTGCTTCATCTCCTAGGGCTAGGTTTTTGGATCTTTAAAGCTTTCGATTATTTCTCAATAATAAATAGGCCCTCGAGCCTCATTGTAATACAATTCATAGGCCTATAGCCACCTCCTCTCTTCTCAAAGATAAGCTACCAACGCCTTAGCTAGTTTATTTTCATTATGTATGTAAGCATATTTTTGTTATTTGATATGAATGAAATGAAGTATTATTTCCATTGCATCTCTGTGTTTAGGTCTATTTCTGTATTTTATTGCGTTCTTGCATAAAGCTGGATCATACATCCTACACCTCCCCCAAGGATAGTCTCGAATAACCCACCTTCCATCACGTCAGATGACTAGCATGACTACACATGTTCTCTTTGTGTTACTTGTGTTTTGTTGTCTTTGGTCTTCTCCATTATGGACGATGTACTTAGTCTCCTTTTTATATTTTTTTCATATGCTACAAACAATTGTCAACAAATGTGGTAAGGGTGAGACCACCTATTTTTTGTTACTCGAGATACATATATTTTTCAAATGAATAGAATTTTGACTAACAAAAACAAATTCTTTGTAGTAGAATACAATAAAATAACCTAAAAAGAACAAAATATGGAGTAAAATGTACATCTAATATGTAAATATATATACAATAAGGTAGAAATACAAGAGCTATTAGAAAATCGTGTAAAAAAATATAAAGTAGATATATAAATATATTTGGGTATTTGAAAAAAAATCTCATATTTATTGGTTCAAGTAATTCATCTTTCTTATTTTAAAACCAATGGATTAAGCACTTAAAAAGCAAACAGCAAACCATATGCACTAAATGAATCCATAATCATTTAAATAAATTATAAATCAAACTAGACTCCCTAAAAGAATCTTAACTCACTTATTGTTATATGTGGTCTGAAGGTCTGAAATTCATATTAAGTCACCTATTGTTATATGTGGTTGAAGGTCTGAAATTCATGGACTAAATAATTTACTCCACGTCATATTCATATTCACGGTTTCTTTCAAAACCTACCCATAAAAATAGAATTTTCACAAATCAGCCATATCACACATTTACATCACAAAGGTGGACTAAATAATTTACTCCACGTCATATTCATATTCACGGTTTCTTTCAAAACCTACCCATAAAAATATAATTGTCACAAATCATCCATATCACACACTTACATCACAAATATTGTGAGATACAAGTAAAGAGACACCCATTGCCACCGTGGTCCATCAAATACCACCTATAACCTTTTCTATGAATCGTACAGGCTTCATCACATCCCAACGGATGCTTTTCACGACCCATACGTTTTACCAAATTATCTCTGATGTGGTGCTTTTGGCGACCCATAAGTTTTACCAAATTATCTCTGAACAATCGTTCCTTCTGGTAATAGTCAATAGTCAAGTAAGAGTTTTATAATGAGGGTTTGGTTAGGGTAATAGTAAGAAATGGTACAAATAGATACCGCTGGTTACATTGTTTACTCACAATCGCATTTTTCTTCCGCTCTCAAATTTTCATCGCTTTTTTCTTGTTAAATTTATATCATCAATTGTTTGAAGGACGTTGAAGCCATGTTGCAATGTTGTGTGCCATTGTTGGAGCAGACGAGATGGAGATGAAGACGGTCACGAATCTCCAGTCGAGAAACTTTATGAATTTCGGGAGGTGATTAGTAAAGGATAGTTGGTATTAGTACACAACTGCCTTGACAGGAGAACAAGAGAGCAATTCACCTATAAAAAGGTGCCAGCTACTGATGATGCATTGAATGAAATGAATATATTCCAACATCGTCTACCCATCGAACACCAGGGAATCTTGAAGCCTATCACTGACTACCTGCAGGAAACACTAGGGAAATCTGGTTGGTCGAAGGACGTGTACATGATTTCAGAGCTGTGTGATGGGTTGGATCTCTAGCGTTTTATTGACTAATATGGCATTGTTCCTGAGAGACAAGCAACCACAATAATCCATTCTCTTGTCCAATCATTGCAATACTGCCACATATGGAAAATAATTCACAGAGATGTAAAGCCATCGAGCATTTTTATATCAAACATTACAAATGAAAACCCCTGTACATGGGATTTTAAACTTGAGAATTTTGATAGGTCAATTTGGAATGGTATATTGCAGAAATATTCTTGAAGATTTATTTGTAAATTTTTCAATTCCCTGAAGTGATTTTGATGGATTATTTATTTTTGCAGTTCGTCGAAATGTGCTCTTCACAAAGGATAACGTGGGAACATTGGCATATTTTGTTCTAGAGATGTTGGGTGGAACTGGGTACTCGTACAAGGTTGATATATGGAGCACAGGAGCGATCTGTACCATCTGCTCTTCGGAGGACACCGTTTAATGAAGTGAACGATGACGTGGTAATGTATGAGAAAATACAAAATTCAGAGTCAAAGCTGAATGACCACTTCTTGTCCTCCATATCGGAATCTACAAAGGATCTAGTTCTCGGAATGCTGCAGAAGGACCGCACGCGCCCATTTTGTTGCGATCAAATCTTGAGTGAGCTTTTATTTTTTTTTGTTGATGTCCAGACATTGTTTAGGATGGGCGAGAAGCTAAATTATTGTTTTAACATGATGATTGGAATGGTGTAGACCATCCTTGGATCTTGGATCACGTAAAATTAGACGTGGGTTCCAGCTCCACCATTAACACAGAGATTGTGTCTACCGTCGGGAAAGATGCTGGCCACCCATGAATAAAGATGATGAAGAATAACCAGGCGATAGTCTATAAGAAATTAATGGAAAATTTCTTATATCATATTATCTCACCGCATATTGAGATTTAGTTATGAGTAAAATGAAATCAATAGTTACCCTGTGATTTGATATGCTATACAATGTGCACGCCATTGAAGAACATGAAATGATTTATAATTATTTTATTTTGACATTCATTTTATACATGTGCATTTAAGTAAATCATTAAGCTATCTTTAAACCATTTATATTTGAGAATTAATTTGAATTTAATCAAATATGATGTTAGACATCACATGCAGTCCAAGCAAACCGTTCATGATTTAGTCCGATGTGTTTGAGAAAGATGTTTTCCATTTTTCTGTTGTCATAGAAAACCAACATTTCAATTTGGAGATATTTTTTTTTATTATGCTAAAGATTGAAGTTATAAACAGATTGAATCATTGAATCCATACTCCGAGATGAGCACCTACAACTAACGGTCCTGGTCATGGGCTCACTATCATGCTCATGCTTATAACCCAATGACTCATTAGGGGAAATTATTATCTTGCATGTAATTAGAAGGTTAACATGCTAGGACGATTCTCTGTCTTTATATTTTATGAAATATGTATTTTTGAACATGTTTATTATATGAAATATATATTTTTTTAATATGTACAATCTTGATGGGTATGTCACCTTTACCATGATGATTAATTAATATGATCTTTCCATAAACATCTCGGAAACTCTATCATAAGGTTTTATGCATTGCTAGAGATTCTGTTATTGTTGTATTTTAGAAATTTCAACAATGTATCAGAGGGCTCTCACTAAAAGAACAAGATATCTTTACTAGAGAAGCTGTAAGATTTGTTTGTAGAAGCAAAAGTCTCCAGCAGTGAGAAAACGTTTACAGCAATGAGAAGGTTTCTCTTTTATACAGTCAAGAAGATTGTTTGTTTAACACAATCACGATGGAAGCAACAGGTACGAGCCTGAAAAATCCCCAGCTACCACAGTTTAATGGGAAGAACTATGATTATTCGGACATTACAATGAGGGCCCTATTTTATTTACAATATATATGGGAGCTGGTGGAAAATGGCTTTCCAGAACCAGCAGATGCAACAACGCTGGTTGTTTTGACAGCAACAGAAAAAGACTTATTTAGAGATAATAGGAAGGACTCCAAAGCCCTCTTCTATCTCTATCAAGCAGTACACTAGAGTATATTCCCAAGAATTGCAACAGCGAGGCATGGGATATTCTCAAGACAACCTATCAATGCAGGGAGAAGGTGAAGACTGCAAAGCTACAAATGCTGAGGAGAGATTTTGAAACTCTTTGCATGAAATATTTTGATATCATAGACTCATTTTCCACACATGTGATTGGGTTAGTTACCCAGATAAGGTCTCATGGAGAGACACCTGAGGAAAGAAGAATAGTGGAGAAAATATTAAGAAATGTACCCTTAATATTTGATGCCATAGTAGTGGCAATAGAAGAGACAAAGGATCTCTCAATATTTTCAGTGGATGAGCTTCGTGCATCCTTGATGTCTCATGAACATAGACTGAACAGAACAACGAACTCCTCATTGGAGCATGCTTTCAAGACAAAAATGTCTTTTGGTCGAGGTAGAGGTCGAGGAAGATCAAACTACCGAGTAAAAGAAAGAAGCCCACAGTCAAGTGGAAGAAACAACCCTGCAAGCACAAGTGGAAGGAGCAGCAACCAGAATCAAAGCGAGGGCTCAAGCCAAATTCAAGTATAAGGACAAAGGTATGACAAATTCCAAGTCCAATGTCATTATTGTAAAAAGTATAGGCATTATTCCAATGAATGTAAAAAGAAACAAAGTGACACGAATAATAGGCTAAATGTAAATTTTGCAAAATAAAGTCAGAATCAGAGTAATGTGCTTCTAACATGTAATGTAGTACAAGAAAAACATGAAGATGTATGGTTCTTAGTTTCAAGTTGTAGTAACCACATGACTGGAAACATAAAAATGTTTGCCAATCTTGATGAAGATGTGAAATCTGAAGTGACAATAGGGACTAATAGCAAAGTCTATGTCGTGGGAGAAGGAAGAGTATAAATACTCACAAGGAAGGGAGAAAATAAATTTTTGCCAGATTTATATTATGTACCTAGCCTGAAATATAATATTTTGAGCATTGGAAAGCTTGTGAATAAGGGCTACAATGTGTTTTTTAAGAATGATGTGTGTACAATCATGAACACAACTCCAAGTAAAAGGGTCATTGTAGAAGTTCACATGAAAAAGAATAGAATGTTTCTTTTGAAGCTCCGAACATAATTGAAGGAAGGAGGTGTGGTAGCAGCAGTCACACAAGATGTCTTTCAAGAAAAAGTGAAAGACAAAAACTGGTTATGGCACTTGATATTTGGAAATCTCAATTTTGGAGGTTTGAACCTCCTACATAGAAAGGGGATAGTAAAAGGTTTACCACTCATAGTGAAACTAGAAAGCCTATGCGAAGGCTGCATTTTGGGAAAACAACATAGAGAATCCTTTCCAGTAGGAAAGAGCATAAGGGAAAAGGCACCCCTAGAGATTGTCCACTCAGATTTGTGTGGTCCAATGCAAACGCGATCTTTAGCTGGAAGTCACTATGTCTAGACATTTATAAATGATTATACAAGAAATACACGGGTCTATTTCTTGAAACAGAAGAGTGAAGTATTTGAACAGTTCTACCACTTCAAAGCTCTTGTTGAGAAGTAGAGTGGGTAGTATGTAAAAGTTCTAAGAACTAACAGAGGTGGAGAATATATCTCCAAAGATTTTCTACATTTTTGTAAGGAGAATGACATACACAAGCAGTTTATCACAAGATATACACCAAAGCAAATGGTGTTGCAGAAAGAAAGAATATGACCATGATGGACATGGTCAAAAGTATGTTTAAGGAAAAACATTTTCCAAATGAGTATTGGGTTGAAACTGTTAATTGCGCAATGCATATTTTGAATAGATGCCCAATCAAAGTTGTTATGAACAGAGTTCTGGAAGAAGCATGGAGTGGAAAAAATCATTTTTTCACTCACATGAAAGTATTTGGATGTGTGGCATATGCATGTCCCAGATTAGCTAAGAAATAAGTTGGACAACAAGGGGGAGAAGTGTATCTTGGTTGGATACAGTGCTGATTCCAAGGGATACAAAATATATAATCCATCCATCAAGAAAGTTATAATCAGCAGAGATGTGTAGCTCATTGAAGAAGAAGCTTGGGATGGAAGCTTAGAGAAAACAGTGAATGTGAAGACGTGTGTACCACGAAGAGCAAGAGGAATTGATTGCTGAAAATAATTCCTCCATGGTGGCTCCTCCTCCACCTACACAAGAACAACAAAGCACACCACAAGCAGGAAACATAATAGCCTTGAAAAATCAAGGAAGCGATTCTACAAGCACACCACAGGGATCTAAAACTCCCTCGAGTCCAAGTGGAACTCCAAGCACACCAGGAAGACCAAGATTCGGATATTTTAGTGAAATTTATGAGCAAGAAAATGATAATAATAATGGTCTGAATTATTTATTTTCTTTTTTTTTCATGTTTATGACCCAATCCATTTTGAAGATGAAGTAAAAGAAGAAAAATGGATTGAAGCAATGAATGAAGAGATTGGTGCAATATAAAAGAATGACACATGGGAGTTAGTGGACCTCCCAAAAGGTAAAGAAGTTATTGGATTAAAATGGGTATGTAAGACCAAGAGCAATGCTGAAGGAAAAATAGAAAGACACAAGGCAATACTGGTTGTGAAAGGCTACAAGCAGTAGTAAGGAAGAGACTATGAAGAAACCTTTGCACCAGTTTCAAGGATGGGGACATTGAGAACAGTGTTGTCGATAGCAACACAAAAGAAGTGGAAAGTCTACCAAATGGATGTGAAGTCAACATTCTTGAATGAAGTTTTGAAAGAGAAGTTATATGTTGAAAAACCTCCAAGCTATGAGATTGAATGGCAAGAGCGCAAAGTGTGCAAGTTGAGAAAAACTCCTTATGTGTTGAAGTAAGCACCAAGAGCATGGTAAAAAATAATTTATTCTTACATGATAGAAAATGGGTTTGAAAAGTGTGATTGTGAACCCACACTCTACATAAAATAAAATTATGGTAAGATCCTTATCGTTGTTTTATATGTAGATGATTTAATTTTCACACACAATAAAGTTTCTCTCATTAATGATTTTAAAGTAGTCATGAAGAGTGAATTTAAAATGACTGATTTGGGTTTATTGAGATACTTCTTGGGCATAGAAGTAAAGAAAAATTAAAATAGAATTTTTATTTCCCAAGCAAAATATGTTGCAGAAGTTTTGAAGAGATTTAACATGTAGAACTGCAAAGGAGCAGTAACTCCAAATGTCATGGGGTTGAAATTAGGCAAGGAATATTGCAGCAAGAATGTTGATCTGACATTGTATAAGCGCATAGTTGGTAGGCTCATGTATTTTATTGCAACTATGCCTGATATTATGTATGATGTAAGTTTAATTTATAGATTCATGGAGACACCAAAGGAGACAGATTGGCAAGATTTCGAGGGAATTTTAAGGCATGTGAATGGAAAAAAGGAGTATGGTGTCCTATACTCATCAACTGATAATTATAAATTGATTGGTTACATTGACAGTGATTGGGATGCAAGTGTAGATGATAGAAAGAGTACATCTGGGTATGTGTTTCATTTGGGATCGGGAGCCATTTCATGGGCTTCCAAGAAGCAACCAATAGTTTCTTTATCAACAACAGAAGCAGAGTATGTAGTAGCAACAACAACATCTTGTCAATTTATTTGGATGAGAAGGATGCTAAGAGATTTATGTCATGAGTAAGGAAAATGAATCACAATTTATTGTGATAATAGCTCAACAATAGTATTGTCAAAGAATTATATTTTCCACAAGAGAAAAAAACACATAGATGCAAAATATAATTCTATAAGAGAAATGGTTAATAATGGTGAGATTGTTTTGTAGCATTGCAGGCTAGAGGAATAGTTTGCTGATATCCTCACAAATCCATTAGCTCAGAAGAGTTTTGAGTATCTCAGAAAATGTCGGGAAATTACTGATGGTGGTAGTTGTGATTAAGGGGGAGTGTTGGAATTTTACTCCCAACCACTTCCATGAATAACAGTGGTGCAACCCACAACGTCATCAATTTTTGACAACAGAGAACGACGAGCACAGCTCAGAGATCTGGAGGTGTTTTCATGCAACAAAAAAAATTGAGTATTCGAGCCTTTAACTCTCTGTTTATTTCCATCTACTGCATTCACTTACCTTTTTCCCGCACTTCACCACCCACAACTTTTATGTTTTACGCATAAGCCTTTCTACAATTAAGTTAAATCCATTCCGATGAGATATCGGTGGGACCCACCTTTTTTTACCACCTGCATACCGCACATCACACCTGTTTAGCTGCCTGTAACATATGTTATGTTACGAGCGATGCGATATTTGCGGAAGCCAGTAACCTTTACCAGATGAACCAAAACTTTTGTTTTGCGTTCATTTCTATGTATTTTCTTCTTTGTACTTCCCACCATTTAAGCCGCTCATAGCGTGCACTTCAAAACATTTTAACTTTACCTTTCCACAGCCGCAAGCTATGTTATTTTGGGTGCAATGCGATATGAGCCATGTCACTATCCCACATCGCAACCCGCAACATTTTATGTTTACCTGTAAAGTTCTGCAGGTTATGTTATTTGTTTTACGATGCGATATTTCTGTCACATAACGCAGTCACCAAATTTTATGTTTTCCTGCAGCGCCTATAGGTTATGTTATTTTGGATGTGATGTGATGTGCCACATCACATCGCACATCATAGTTCGCAAATTTTAGCAGATAACGCCATATGTTAAAAGTTTAATATCGCTGAAATGTGATAAGGTGCTAGAAGCGATGTGGACCATAACCATATTGCATAATATTTCATATCCACCAGTTTGTGTTTCTGAACGTGTTTTTAGGTGTTTTCCTGTGTAATTTAGAATATGCCCTGCTTGCTGATTTAATGAAGAAATGGGTCATTTTGATGGCCAAGGACAAATGTTTGATGAACGTTCGTTCAACATTGAATTTCATTGAATATTTTAGGTTTCCAAGGTTCGGCCATTTTTATATAAGAAAGAATGTAATTTCAATTGTTTTAGAGAGACTTAGTGATGGAATAGAAATTGAAGTTTGTTCCTCTCTTATGTATTACGTTGTATGTGTATGATTGTTTAATTTATGTATTATTTTGAAGTATCTGTGTTGTGGGGGAAACACATTTCCCGTTTTATTTCGTCCTCCAATATTTCTAACATTATGTGCATGTTTTTTTGTTAGATATAATTCATGTTCTGATGGATTTTATGATTTGTAATTGATGTACAGGTTTTCTGTGGCAGGTGTAATCATGTTCTAATATTTTGGATACGTTAACTTTGGCTGGTGTAATAATGTTTTAATATTTTGGATACTTTAACTTAAAACCAAACAACTTGGTAAATCATGGGGTAATACACATAAAAGACGATTCAAGAAGTCAGAAATTTTTTCAAATAGAAAAGGATTTGTGAAAATGAACTTTAAAGTTAATTTAAAATTTAAAGGAAAAAATATGTAACATAATTCTCCCTTATTCATCATACTTGTAAATTTACCTTAAGGAAAAATGATCTCTTGCATGATAAGAGAGAGTCAATATTTAAATATTAAAAAAAAATGTTATAGTGTTATATATTAGCCTAGATCCATCTTAACTCCTAGATCCATCTTAAATCTAGATCTATCAAGCGTCGAGAGGGATCAAATCTCTAGATGTGAAAACCTATTTTTTGAGTGCAAAACTTGAGGAAAGGTTTGCACCTAAAGAGATTTGACCCCTCTGGGTGCTTGATAGATCTAGAGTTAAGATGAATCTAGGTTGGTTTCAGTCGTGTGGGGCCAAGGAAAATCTATTGATAATATGAGAAACATGAGATTTATGTAGTCATTTTAATTTTAAATATACTTAGTTATAATTGAGATTATAAGCATTGTAGAGTAACTTTAATGGTGAAAAATGTTGAAATAAAATTTTTGAGTGCAAAGTCACAATGTAATAATATTGAATGATAGATAATCATTTACGAATAGTCTTCATTGTCATCAACCTCAAAGTATTTTTTTTCTACTATTCTTATTGTCACCCTTATTAGTTTTGCCATCTTTTAATATCCATTATATGAAAATGAAAATTGGAATCATAAACCATTTAAATATTTAGCTTGACCTTTTGTAGTAAACATAATACCTTTTCTCTCTTTCTCTCCAATATTAATAGGTTTAATTACCATAACACAAAAATCAATGTACATTGTCATTTATGGGGTCTTGGTTAAATGGTGATGAGGCGGGCTGTTATAGAACTCATCACAGGTTCAATTCTGTTCCCCAATCGAGGTGATGTATCTGGACATGTTGATGAAATTGTAGGAATTTACAGGGTAAGTTCCATAGATCAAGAACCAAAGGTCACTGCTCAAAATAAAATAAAAAATCAGTACACCAGTATAATTACGTGGTTAAAACCCTCAAAGAGGGAAACAGTCCACGACCTGAGCCAACGTAGCCACTTCAGGAAATTTATTAATATAAAAGGAAAGTTACATATGTTTCTCTCATAAACAGTTACTGGAAAAATGACCCTCCATGCTCTTTAGATATAGATCATGGACCAATTGGGTGTTAATCCATGGATCAAGTGTCGTTAATATCGAGGTGAGAGATAACCGTCGGATCACTACAAATCGTGACCGTTGGATTATAAGTTACAAATGTACATGGTAAAGAAACACACTTTACCTAACTCTACACTAGACTAAGTTTTGCCTATGTGTTGGAATATCCTAACATCCCCCCTTAAGAAAAACTTGGGATAGGATTGAAGGATTTACAAAGGTGACACAAAAGGAGCCAATTTCCTATGTGTTGAAATATCCTAACATCCCCCCTTAAGAGCAAATTTGGATAGGATTGAAGGATTTACAAAAGTGACACAATAGGAGAAGGAAGGAGGCATTAGAGCCTATCCCCCCTTAATGAAAACTTTCCTGAACTCCAATCATGGATCAAAGTTTGGTAAACTTCACTTCTGTGAGAGCCTTCATAAAGATATTGGCTACTTGATCATTGGTTGGACAGTACTGCACTTCAAGAACACGATCATGAATGAGCTTTCTGATGAAGTGTATGTGGGGTTCAATGTGTTTCATACGCTAATGTTGAACTAGATCTTTACATAGCTGAATGGCACTCTGATTATCACACCAAAGTTTAGTTGGATGCTGCTGATGAAGACCAAATTTAGACAGAATCTAACAAAGCCACATGGCTTCCTTGCTAGCTTCAACTGCACCACAATACTCTGCTTCTGATGAAGAAAGAGAGATGGAACTTTGTTTCTTACAAGACCAAGTAATAGGTCCTGAACCAAGAGTGAATACATATCTTGCAGTAGTCTCTCGATCATCATTGTCACCAGCCTAATCAAAATCAGTGAAACCAATCAACAATGGAGATGCTCCTGCACTATAATGAATCTCAAACTAAAATGTACCTCGAATATATCGAAGTATTTTTATAGCTGCTTTCCAGTGAATTTCATGAGTTTGGTGCATAAACTGAGCGACAGGACCAACGAAAAAGGAAAGTTCAGGATGGGTATGGGTTAGATACAGAAGTTTACCAACAAGTTGATGATATAAGGTAGCATCAACTTCAGGGGTAGTAAAAGTAACTGAAAGCTTGAATCTAGACTAAAAGGAAGAAGGGGTTGGCTTACAGTCTTCCATGTGAAAGTGGTGTAGAAGATCACACGCATACTTGGACTAAGAGAGGGTAATGCCTTCCTTGGATTATAAGACTTGAAGACCACGAAAATAATGCAAGTGTCCTAAGTCTGTCATTTCAAACTTCTCTTTGAGGCTATATTTCACATGGTTTATATGGTTTGGATCACTATCAGTAAGGATAAGATCATAAACATAAAGAACAAGGATGGTGAAGGACTTACCCACTTTCTTGGTGCAGACAATGTCGTGAGAATGACACCTAGAAAATTCATTATGTCATAGAAATCTATCCATTTTGGCATACCAAGCTCGAGGAGCTTGTTTGAGACCATAGAGAGACTTCTTATGGCGACAAACAAGGCTAGAGTCATTTTGGATAAAGCCAGGGGGTTTTTCCATGTATATTTCTTCATGTAAATCTCCATGTAAGAAGGCAGATTTAACATCCATCTTATGTACTTCCCATTTAAAGGAGGCAGCAAGGGAAAGCACAAGGATGATATAATTCATTTTGGAAATAGGGGAGAAGGTTTCAATATAGTCAATGCCTTCAACTTGTGCAAATACTTTAGCAGCAAGACAAGCTTTATGTCTATCCACTTTTCCATCTGGTCCAAACTTGGTTTTGTAAACCCATCTACATCTGACAAGTTTTCTTCCCTTTGGAAGAGGAACAAGATCCCAAGTATTGTTTTCCAATAAGGAACGATACTCTTCATTCATAACTTCATCCCAATCTACATGACTTGAGGCTTCTTCAAAGGTTTCTGGATCAATTTTTTCTAGAACTTGATCCAATAAGGAAGAATCTCTTTCGAACTGAGAACGTGTAGGTTTTCGATCGGCAGGGTCACCTGCAAGAGAACCTACTGCATCTCGAGTAGAGTGGACCCATCTTGGAAGCGATGGAGTATAAGGAAAAATTTCAAGAGGTGGAGGATGATTTTCATCCTTTCTGTAATCATCTGAGCTAGAAGGAATGCTATTAAAAATAGAAGAGAGAAAGAGGTGGCACATATGCCAAATTAGGCTCGCAGGCCAAAGGTGGCACACTCGCCGAACTAGGCTTGAAGGCCAATATATTTTCATCAAACTTTACATATATTCTAATGATTATATTTTTGGATTTTGGTTGAAGAAGTTTATATCCTTTAACATCTTCAAAATATCCAACAAAAATGCATTTTTCACTCTTAGGTTCTAAGGTTTTATGTTTTACATCTGGAATATGGGCCCAAGCATCACTTCCAAAAACATGAAAGTCACTTACATATGGTTTGATTAAGATCCAAGCTTCTTCTAGAGTTATATTCATTAAAACCTTAGTAGGAGTGTGATTTACTATGTAATTTGCACAGTTAATAGCTTTTGCTAAAAAATTGAGACCAAGTCCTATAGATTGAAGCATACAATTAGCCATTTATTTTAAGGTGTGATTCTTCCTTTTAGCTACACCATTTTTTTGTGGAGTATATGGAACAATATGTTGCAATTAGATGCCATGCTCAGTGCAGAAGTGGATAAATTTATTGTTAACATATTCTCCTCCATTTTCTAGATCTTAACTTAAGAATTTGATGTCCATATTGTTTCTCAACAAAGGCCTTAAAGGCCAAGAACATGTTAAAAAATTCACTCTCGAGTTTTAAGAAGTATGCCCAAGTGCATCTGGAAAAATCATCAATGAAAGTTAAGAAGTACTTGGAACCAAAGAAAGAAACAACAGGAAGTGGACCACATAAATCACTCTGCGCAAGCTACAAAGGGGTTGAAGCGTGCCGAGAGGCACTTTTGTCAAAACTATCTCGATGATGTTTTTCGAGTACAAATCTGGAGCAAAAACCATCTCAGAAAGATACCATAGGAAGACCCGTCACCATATTTTCCTTACATAGAGTTTGAAGAGAGTGATAGTTTAAGTGACCAAATAGCTCATGCCAAAGTTTGCTCACTTCATCATTGTGAGCAACAAAAACGGAGGGAAGAGATGATGACCAAAATTTGTCAAAATTATACAAACTTGTGGAATCATCAGCAATACTAGTAGCTAAAATATGTTTAGGATCTTTGAAGTCCTTGATTACAACATCATCAGGTGAGAATTCTACTATTTTCCCTTCACCTGAATGAGTTATCTGATAAACAGAGAGAAGGTTGCATGACAAGGTAGGAACACATAGTACATCATTAAACTAACCATTATCGAGATGAATGGTTCTAGATCCTACGACACTAAGAGATCTATCATCACCAACATACATATGTTTGGTGTTACAACCATTTAAAGAAGAAGACATGGCTTTATTTTTGTCCATGTGATAAGAAGCTCCAGAATCAGTGAGCCACTCATGAGAATGAGAAGAGAAAGATAGATCTAATGCATAACCAAATCTTGATTCTCGACAACCACAAGCAGAAAGTGTAATTCCTGAAGATGAAGGTGAAGAGTGCTCCAAATTGATGTTGTGCTTATTCATTGTTTCTTCTAAGACTTCCATCTTCTTAAAACATTTGGACTCTAAATGGCCATCATGATTGCAAAAGTTGCAATGTCTATCTGTCTTCTTTCCTTTGTTTTTATATGCCTTATCATTTTGGTGAGTTGCTTTTTCAGTTTATGGCTGAAATTTCTTAGGACCCTCGTTTGGTTTCAGACCATACTTTTTCAGATACTACTTCTTGGGATTCTTTTGATATGATTTTTGTTGGGCTACTAAGGATTTCTTAGAAGAATTTCCAGAAGTGATAAGACCAAGGTGTAAGAGTTTTTCTTCTTCTCTTATTAAAGAATCACAAAAGGCATCAAAAGAGGGGTTCTTGTAGGCAGTTCCTGAAGAAATGATGGCTTCTCTAGTGGAATGGAAGGGAGAAACAAATATAGAGTATGCAGGGCGAAGCTTAGAAAGAATGTAAAAAATGACGCTACCATCTTCCTTTTTGATCTTACAACCTTCTAAAATAATTTGAATGGTCTTGAATTTGGACAAAAAATTTTTAATGGAGGAGAAATTATTAGGGTCCAAAGTAAAAAACTCATTTTCAAGCTGGTGGGCCCTGATTTGATTTTGAATGCCAAAAACAGTTTTTAGCTTTTCCAGGGCTTCATCAGGGGTGTCAATGTCAAGGATATGAAATCAAAGATCTTGAGCAATGGACATTCCTAGCAACCCTCATGCTAGATCTTGTTTATTTTCCCATTTATCAACTTTATCATCATTGTAAGGTTTAGTTTCTTATCCTATGGCTATTATATAAAGCCATTTACTTCTAACTATATCTACCATGTGAGGTAGCCATTGGAAATAATTGGTGCTATTAAGAATAATCAGGCACACACTTTCCATGTTTTTTTAAAAACTGAAGCTTAGAAAAGCTAAAACTAACTGCTCCAATGGAAATATCTTGAAGAATTAGGCTGTTTAAAAGAAATGGCAAACAGCTTTCGGATGAAGAAGTTATGCCTTTTGACACATCTAAGTCGAAGATGTCGAATAGTTATGGGAACGGGATGAAGTGCGACTTAAAAAAAAAAATTCCACCCCTTTGAACAAAAACTTTTTACAAAAGAAGCTTCAGAAGGAAACTTGAACCCAAGACCTCTATTCTCATAAACTAACCCCTCACCAAGTGAGATAGTAAAAGGATCATGTTATTGTTTGAAAGGAGGAAGGGGTATTTTTATTTTATTTATTTATTTATTTATTTATTTTATTGTTATTTTTTTTCTTGTATAAAAAAACCCTTTGGTGTGCATACCTTTTCCTGCACAAAAAAAAATGCAAAAAACCGAGCCAAAAAAAACAAAATGCAAAGCCTTGCAGCAGAATGTTAGATTTTCGATTAGCATTACCGACAAATATCAAAATTTTCACTATTTTTGATTTCCTGAGATCGCACAAAGACGCGGGGAAAGATCATACGTAGTGAAAAAATACCTTTTCCTATTTTTGATTTGCTGAGATTGCATGCAACGCATAGCAAAGAGCATACACAAAGAAGAGGGTTCAAATCTGGAAAATAAATAAAACCTAAAAATTGAAAATAAACAGAATAATAAGTAGAACTATTAACAAATATAACTGCAAAAAAATGCTTTATACCTCCAGATATAAACTGTCATAACTTGGGCAGCCGAAAACCTTTTTGCATGAAACGAAAGGCGTTCCTTACTGTAAAAAATGATCTAGACACAACCGAGCATTTCTCTAAGCCCAAAATTTTTCAGAAATAGTAGATCTACAAAAAGGCATTCGCATGCAGTCAAACCGGCTTCGGAGTTTGATCAACAACGAATGCAGCCCTCAAAATAGCTCTGATACCATGTAGGAATTTATAGGGTAAGTTCCATATATTGAAAACCAAAGGTCATTGCTCACAAATAGGTCACAAATCAGTACACTTGTATAATCACGTGGTTAAAACCCTCAAAAAGGGAAAAAATCCATGGCCTGAGCTAACGAGGCCACTTCATGAAATCTATTAATATAACAGGAAAGTTACATATGTTTCTCTCATAAACAGTTACCGGAGAAATGGCCTTCCATGCTCTTTGAATAGAGATCACGGACCAATCGGTTGTTAAGCCATGAATCAAGTGTCGTTAATACCGAGGTGAGAGACAACCGTCGGATCACTACAAATAGTGAGCGTCGGATTATAAGTTACAAATGTACATGGTAAATAAACACACTTTACCTAACACTACACTAGACTAAGTTATTCTTAATTATTTCCTATGTGTTGGAATATCCTAACAGAAATGGAGTAAAAAAAAATGTGAAAAAAAGAGAAAAATGAAAGGTACTACCAAAGTTAAAAAAAAAAGAGTCAATTTACATTGCCAATATATTTTTATGCAATGACTTTAAAATTAATGTACCATCATACATCCAATTACATCAAAATAGATATCAACATATACACTGAAAAAAATACATCTAATGCAAGAAATAAAATAATATTAGCAAACAACCTCTACACTGAAATCAACACATCTAATGAAAGTAATCAAATAGGATTAGAAATCAACATCTAAACTAAAATCAATGCATCTAGTGCAAGTAAACAAACAGGATTAGAAACCAAAATCTACACTGAAATGGATGCATCTAGTGAAAGAAATCAAATAAGATTAGAAATTTCCATCTACACTTAAATCAATGCATTTAGTGCAAGCAATAAAATAGGATTGGAAATCATCTATATTGAAATCAACGCATCTAGTGCAAGCAATCAAATATAATTAGAAATTGACATCTACATTGAAATTAATGCATCTAGTGCAAGCAATCAAATAGGATTATAAATCAACATCTACACTGAAATTAATGCATTTAGTGCAAGCAATGAAATAGAATTATAAATCATCTACATTGAAATCAATGCATCTAGTGCAAGTAATAAAATATGTTTAGTAATCAACATCTACACTAAAATCAATGAATCTAGTGCAAGAAATCAAATAGGAGTAGAAAACACCATTTACACTTAAACCAATCCATATAGTGCAATAAATCTTCTTCCCTCCCTTCCCCCTCCATCTATATATACATATATCTCCCTCCATCTCTCTTTTTTTGTCTCTTTATCTCACGCCGCCAAAAACACATGCTCTCTCACTCAATATCTATCAATCTCTTTGTCCCTCCCTCCTTCTCCCCATCCATCTCTTATTTCTCTTCACCTTCCATTCATATCTCTATCTCCCCCTATCTCTCTATATCAACCCCAAAACTTACACTCTCTTTCTCCAATCTATATATCTCTCACTCCCTCCTCCTCTCCCCCCCCCCCCCCCCTCTCTCTCTCTTCCCCTTCCCTCCCTCTCTCTCACCTATATCTCTCTTACCTCCTGCTATCCTCTCTCCCTCTCCCTCCATATTCCTTATCACTCCCTCCATCTCTCTCTCTCTACCTTTCACTCTCTATGTATTTATTCTTAGCTCCATCTCTCTCCCCCTCCATCTCCATCTCTCTTTCTTTGCCTCTCTTCATGCTCTCTCTTAATTTCTCTCCCTCCTCTCTCTCTTTATCTTCACCTTCCAACTTTGTTACTATATTCCTATACCTATCCTTATCCCCCCCCCATCCTTCTCTCCATATAGATTTTTTTGTCTCTTTATCTTACCCCCAAACATACACACACTCTCTCCATATCTCCCTTGTCACTCCCTAACTCACTCCACTACTCACTCCCTACGTATTTCTTCTTCCCTCCATCTCTCCCCATTGAGATCCATCTCTCTATCCCTCCCTCTCTCCCTCTCCAACTCCATCTATTTATCCCTCCCTCTCTCATCCTCTCTTTCAAGTCCCTTGCATTTTCCTTCCTCCCTCTCACTTTCTTTCCTACCTCCCTCTCTCTTCCCCCATCACTCTCTTCCTCTCTCTCAAGTTCTCTCTTCCATCCTTCCTCTATATCCCTTTCTCTCTTGCATCCATCTATCCCCCCCCTCTCTCTCTCTTCCATTCAATCCTCTCTATCTCTCTCTCTACCCTCAAATCCTCTCCCTTACCCTGTCACTCTATCTCTCTCTCCAACTATGTTACTATATCCCTCCTGTTCTCCTGCTCTCTCCTTCTCTCCCCCCTTGTCTCCATCACTCCTATGTCTCTTTATCTCACCCCTAAACATACACACTCTCTATCCATCTCTCCCTTGTTGCTCCCTCTCTCTCCACTTTTCACTCTCTATGTATTTCTTATTTCCTCCCCCTCTCCCCCAAAAAATCCATCTCGATATCCCTCCCTCTCTCCTCCTCCTCTAATTCTCTGTCTCTCTCCCTTTATCTGCTACCTCCCTTCTCTCTCTATCTCTCTCTCTCTCTCTCTCTCTCTCTAGCCTCCAACCATCTCTCCTTTTCCCTCCATCTCTCCTTTTCTCTATCCCACCTACATATTTATGTATCCCTCTCCCTCTCTTACCCTTCTCTACCTCTCTAACCCATCTCCCTATTTGTCTCTTACCTTTATCTACATCTCTGACTCCTCTCCCCTCTCCTTGAGTTTATCTCCATCTCTCCCTTGTCACTCCCCTTCTTATCCACCTCTATCATATGTGTTTATTATTCTCTCCATACATATCTAGAGTTAATATATATATCATGATATATTAATATATATTATAATATAACAAATTTAATATTGTATTAATCAAAAGTTATTAAATTTTATAATATTGATATTATAATAAATTAATATGCATATTAGATTTAATAACAATAATCATATTAAAATTTAAATATTAATGTTAAGGGTAATACTATTTTTTTTGCATGGTATTAATAATAATATTGTGGATACTATTTGACGCATAGGGTTTGGTATATAATTAGACGTTGATTTTTAATCCTATGAGAAATATATTTATTTATTTACCTTACATTTTTATACCTCTTTTATATTTATTTATTTACCATACCTTTTTTATAAATATGGTATTTGGCCCATGGTATTTCACCCATAGTATTATTAATAATTTGTCCCATAGTCTTCACCTAAATAAAACCTCTATTTTGAGTTTTGGTAAATATAAAGAGGTTTATGGAGTAAATATAAAAGGGGGTTTTATCCATTTACCATACCTCTAGTTTATTTATATTTTTATTTATTTCCCATACTTCTTGAGTAAGTATAAAAATAAGTTTTACTTATTTACCATACCTTTGGTTTATTTATATTTGTATTTATTAACCATATCTTTTTTTTAGTGTTCCTAAAGTTCTTCATATTTTAAATTCATATTGTCAAAATTTATTTTTAATGAGTCTTTAATTGTTTATTTATATGGTTATTTAAGTTATTGTTTAAGCGGACATTATTTATATTTTATTTTTTAATTTAATTTTATCTTTGGGGTCATACTGGGTGCCTCTGGGCGCAATTATAGAAGAGGTTTTATGTTTATTGTTAACAATAATTATTTTATGAAGAAATGCTATGTTACTTTACAATTATGATTATAGTAATTGAAAATTTGGATTATGTGTTTGGTTAGGAAAAATACTTAACATCAATATTAATCTATTTTTATACACTACTACATGAAGCACACTTTTAAGACAATTTTTTTAAGACAATAGAAATGTTTTGTCTTAAAAAGTCACTTTTTATTTTTTAAATTAAAATTTAATATCAATTGAATTGTCTTAAATATAAAATCTAAGACAAAAAGAGTTTGAGATACCTTTTTTTTTTTAATTAAAATTTAATATCAGTTAAATTGTCTTAAATATAAAATTTAGGACAAAAAGAGTTTGAAACAATTTTTTTTTTAAGACAAAACTTTATATTTGGACAAAAACAGTTAGAGGAAAAACTAATTTTAGGCGCAAAAAATAGTTTAAGGAAAAGTATTTTAAGACAAAACTTTATATTTAAGACAAACAATTTGAGACAAAAAAAATTTAAGAAAAAAATATTTTAAGACAAAACTTTATATTTAGAACGAAAATCATTTGAGACAAAAATATATCTTAAGACAACTTTATATTTAAGACAAAAACAACTTGAGACAAAAATATTTTGAGACTAAACTTTATATTAAGACAACATCCACTTCAGAAAATGGAAATTAAGACGAAATTCATTTAAGACAATTAAGAATTAAGACAACACCATATCAATTGAAGACAATACTATCTACCAGTACTTGTAAAACTGACTATGATAGTGCACCCTAAGTTTGTGAGCATGCACGCTATTACTGTCTCCCACCTATATCGAGGTTTCTATTTCACTTGTCATTCATGTTATCTCATATAAAGACAACAATTTGCTAGGCTCTTCATTTTGGTGGGGTAGTTGACTCTAAAGAACGTGACAGATTTTCCTTGAAAGATTTCTCAGACATCAATCCCTTGTATGTCCCTTCGATCTCTATTTATACGATTAGAGACAAATTGTATGTCATTGATTTCAACACTACTACACGGAGGGGGATTTCAAGACAAAAGATATATTTTTTCTTAAATTTTTTGATACGAGGGTTAGTAAAAAAGGCAAGAGTAAAGGATTAGGGGTTTGTATTTATGTTCTTGATGGGTTCTTCAGGCAGTAGAGTGATGGAGGCAAAAATTAAATAATGGGATTTAGGGCAATAGAGGCCTAGAATAGAGGTGCTTGGTGAGAGGAGCGATAGAGGAACTTTCATTGAACGTGGATAGATAGTAACATAGTTGGAGTAATTTTCTGGGTCTCCATCGATAGTGTTTTAATTTTCATTTTTTAACGGTTTCATTTGTTTTGAATGCTACTTCTATATGTTGGTTTGTGATGTCAGTACATTTTTGGTTACAAGGTATGGTCATTGAAACATCCTATAATTTTATCCCTCATTCTTATTTACCCTATGCTTATCCATTTCACCTCCTATTTTCCTATTTACCCATTTACCTTCCATTCATCTCCCTTCATATAAATTTACATCCTACACCCTTCCCATATACCATTAAACTATCATCATATTACATCCATTTATTCCCCCCTTTCATTCTAAACCATTCCCTATATTAACATTACCATCTCCCATACTCATATCATATAACCCTCATGCATGATACCCCATTATCATATACAAAACTCCCATACCAAAGTTATATCACACCCCTTATACTTAATCATTGCCTATGTTGTGACTCACATGCAAAATAGGGATAATTTTAAGGATGGAAAATTATCTTGAAGTTTAAAACGTCGGCAAATTTCACTGGTCCCTAATATGTGAACTATAAAATTGTATTGATATGTTTGTAAAATTATAAAAAATTATAATGATTTTATATATAGTCTCTCTATAATGTTGGCTATTTTTAAGGTAAAATAATTTTATATTGTAAAATTTGGGCGAATCATTTTTACAAAAAAATGGAAATTGGCGAATCCTTTTTTTGGAAAAATCATGGAAAATTAGCCCACCTGTGAATATTAGCCCCTGAAATTTTCCATGATTCCAAGTCAGGTGGAGCACTCCAAAACATCAGGCCAATCATCCCAATGTTACCTGGATTTTCTCGCTGCAAATCGTTTTGCATACTTTGTTTTCTACACCCTTTTAAAACCAAAATTCCGACCACATAAAGCAAAATTATGAAAAATTTAGAGAGCTTGTTCTTAAATACAATCCAAAGTACAAAAACCTCTTCCATTTTTCACACATGTGTCACAAATCAAGCATTATGAATGCATCTTTAAAGCTCTTTTTCGTAGTTTGTGAATTTCCTGTTCTGAGCCATGGTTTTGCAGAGAATTTTGTGAGAATATCGGGAAGTATTGGGAGAAATAAAGAGAGGTATTTATTCCCAACACTATCACATAAAATAAACTCCTTCAGTTTTGAAAAAAATGTTACAGTTTGGGAGATATACCCAAAAAAAGGTGTACTATGTAGGTGATGCACAACCCTTTCCTAGTGAGCCTCACTCATGCTTTGAGAGGTTAGCTTGATTTACACATGGTTGTCATATCAACCCATATTTCATCGAACAAGTGTCATCCATAAAGGAATATTACTTTGTGCTACCTATTCATTGCGTAGAGCTGTTAGTTCATTGACACATTTTTTATGATTTTCTGTTGTTTCTATTTTATTTACTTAGGATGGATGAGATTCGAAGATGAAAATTTCAAATATGTTATTTATTTAGGTTGAAGTTAAGTATTTGAGGATTTCCTTTTTTATTTTTGAAAATGGTGTAAACAACTATAATGTTTCTATTTTTCAGTTATGATGTTTCTACTTTTCCAGTTGGTTTTGATCCTCTCCATGTATCGAACATGTTTTATATGAAACTGCCTATTACACTATGATATTTTTCCTATATAATGAATACAAGTAAATGAAGAAAGGGTTGGTTGGTTGGTTTGGAAAAAGAATTTTCAGGAGTGTTACTATGTGATTGTGTTGTGGCCTGAATTTTTATGCATGGAGCTTGTGTATTAGTTGATCAACTAATATTCCAGCGAAGATACTTATGGTATGTGATCTCATATTTTTTTTTCTCTTGTAAAATATTTGTTCTTCTCTCATAAAGTTTTATTTTGTAGTGGGATGAATGACAAAGATCAAATACAATTGTACATGGTGAACAAAAATTCGACATCTAACTGCTTAATCATTGGCATGACGACTCCTAGTTCAAAGGATCCAACAGATTGAAATTCCATGGTGACTCCACTGGTCAAAGGTAATTCATTTTTCTCAAATGTGTTCAATAGGGGTTCAAGAACAAATTACAGGTATGCACCTATGGACATATCTTGTATTCCTGGTTTTTTGAATCCCATGCCTTATGTTGATTAGTTAACTTAACTCCCAATATTCAGAGATGTAAAGGGTGAATATGCTCCTCTATATCTAGTTAAATTTCATATCCTTGCACAAAAGTTGAAGGTTCAATTTTATAAAGGATAATTATGTAAAAATAAGAGAGGTTGTTCTTCAAGATGGGGAAAAATACAAAAACCTCTTGCAGTTTTTTCACAGGTGTCACAGATCAAGCATTATGAATGCATCTTTAAAGCTCTTTTTTCATAGTTTGTAAATTTCTTATTTTGAGCCATGGTTTCACATATTATTTTGTGAGAAAATGGAGAAGTATTTGGAGAAATAGATAGAGGTTTATTCCCAATACTATCATATAAATAACCTCTTTCAGTTTTAAAAAGTATGTTACCATTTGGGAGTTATACCCAAAACAAAGTGTGTTATGCAGGTATTACGCAACCCTTGCCTATCGAGACTCTCATGTTTTGGAGCTTCCAGTTGTCAAAGATATGAGAGGTCAAATTTCTTTACAGCTAGATGCCATCTCAGCCTAGATTTCATTGAACATGTGTCAGCCATAAAGGAAAGATGAATTTGTGCTACCTAGTCACTGTGTAGAGCTGTTATTTCACTGTCAATGTTTCTATGATTTACTGTTGTTTCTATTTTCCTTACTCAGGATGGATGGGATTCAAAGATAAACATGGTTTAAAATATGTTATTTCTTTAGGGAAAAGTTAAGTATTTTAGGATTTCCTCTGTTATTTTTGAAAAAGGTGTAAACAACTATAATGTCTTTATTTTTCAGTTACGATGTTTCTAATTTTCCAGTTGGTGTTGATCCTCTCCATGGATCAAACATATTTTGTATGCAACTTTCTATTACACTATGAAAATTTTCCTATATAGTGAAGAGAAGTAAATGAATAAAGGGTTGGTTGGCTGGCTTGTCAAAATACTTTGCAAGAGTGTTACTGTGTGGTTGTGTTGTGGCATGAATTTTTATGCATGGAGATTTTGTATCAGTTGATCCACTAATATTCTGGCGAAGATACTCATGGTATGGGATCTCAGATTTTCTTTTCTCCTGTAAAATATTTTTATTCTCCTATAAATTTTGATGTTGTATCCCACTAAAAGTCTGTCTCTTTTCCTGTCATAAGTACAAGTTGTGGCTACTTGGAATTCAATTTAACATTGCTCCAAATTATGTGTTACAAATTGGTTCAGTTGCAATGATGGTGGTTATATCTATGTTTAATTCCTTCTAAAATGCTTATTTCTTATGTGTGTAGTATCTGAATTTCTCATGTTGTTTCATTTTAAATGAGAATTTACTCTATCATGTTCCCCTATGCTACAATTTATGAATGTCTGAGATGTTATATAGATTGAGCCTTTGGGAGAATGAGTGGTTTTTTAAGCATAAGCCTTGATTTTTGAATGGTTTTTGAACTATAAACATTCTATTTATATAAATCTCTACCTACCCCAACAAAATGAATTGTGAAATAGTTACAACAGACCTATTCTCTATGGGTTTTTAATTTTCAAATCTCTAGTTTATTTAAGTGAGGGAGCCCCTTCTTATCGGGAAAGACCAGTACCCTGACCATAAGTGGTTAGTGGTTACCTTCTTAAGTCTATTTCCAGCCTAGTAGATATCAAGGAGTGCTAACATTTTGGCACCGTTGCCAGACACCGAACGGTCACATTTTCCCCGGTATGAATAACAAATATCAAGTCTAAATGTTGATGGTGAAAAATAGTTGGACATTCGAATGTTGAATCATTCACATGGTGACTCCAATTTTAAAGGATCCAACAAATTTAAATTTCATGGTGACTCCACTGGTCAAAGGTCATTAATTTTAGTTGACTGTGTTCAATGTTAAACACCATGTTAACACACACATGGTGTATGAGAAAGATGAACAC
The DNA here is from genome assembly GCA_034641835.2 of Pinus albicaulis. NCBI lineage: Eukaryota > Viridiplantae > Streptophyta > Pinopsida > Pinales > Pinaceae > Pinus > Pinus albicaulis. The sequence goes on from CM076569.1 coordinate 893,517,967, forward strand.
ACACACACAAGATACTCAGCACACAATGAAGGATAAGCGTGAGTATTTCTTATTTTCCATTATACAAAGATGTACATTTATAGTACAATGGTGTGAATCTTGGTTTCACATTCCAAGGTCACTTGGACTCCATTGTGACTTTTCACATTCCACACCTACCCATGTAGGATTAGGTGTTCCAACATCCCCCCTTAATCTGAAGGGGTATGTGTGAGTCCAAGAAGAGAGTTGTAATACAAATTTGCAAAGTATACATGGCAGCACTTGGGCTAAATCAACTCTCTAAAATTTTGGAAAAAAGAGGTGGTTTAAGGATGACCACCAACCCTGGAACACAAAACTTATTGCAGTTCCCGGAACTCTTCCAAAACTGGCAAGAAGTTGAAAGCTTCTGCTAGAGGAATTGTCCCTCATAAAAAAGGGAGACCTTCAACCTAAAATAAGGGAGGTATACTACCTGTGATGGTTTTAGGATTACCAACAACTCTGGAATGCTTGAAGCATTTCCTGGAACTCAACCAAAACTGGCAAGAAGCTGAAGGCTTCTGCTAGAGGAAGTGTTCCTCATATATGAAAGGGAGACCTTCAACCTAAAAGAAGTGAGGTCTACTACCTGTGATGGTTTTAGGTTATCCACCAACCAAATATTATGGTTTAAGGTTTTCCACCAACCGAAGGCATGCTCATGGGCATCCGTGTCTCTAGCTACATCTTTGAATCTGGAATGATGAATTGTGGCTTAGGCTCGCTTGAAATGCTGTGTCTCTGGCTACAACTCTGAACATGGAATGAGAGATTGTGGATCAGGCTCGCTTGATCTGTCGTTGAAGCTTGTACATGACCACCATTTCCCCCCCTGTCAGGGACAAGGTGAGATGATGGCGAAAACTCAACTACAAGTTTGTTCAATATCCGTGAAAAAGTTCTGAAATGATTTTTAAACATCTTCTTGGCTGTAGATGCCCATTGCCAAGAAGCGATCCATCCAAGATGAATCTTTGTTCTTTCAGGAGGCTTGTTTCTGAAGCATCTGTGTGAAGAATGGTTGTGTCGACCACAGTTCTTGCATGGATGAAGATCAAAACAATGATCTTTCATATGGCCAACTCGATCACAGTGTTGGAATTTCACAATATGATGTTGATGTGGAAGTAGAGCAGGATCTGGAACAGCTGCAAGTGAACTATCATATAGAAATACAGCACTCTAAAATATGATGGGCTTGGTGTAGTTTGGAATATGAAAGGTCACATCCTTGTCATATCCAAGACCAGTTCGGTGCTTGTTGTGGAAAATATATTCCCAAGGTCTGATGATGGGCTTGAGAAGTGCAGGTTGAACTGTTGCATCTGCATGTACATCTGCTCTTGTACAAGGAACTAAATGTGAATCAAATGGAACTTTATCTTATTTCTTATTATGAGAGTCCTTCTCAATATTCTAAACAGAAACAAGTTCAGAATGGTGACTCTTTTGCTGAAGTTCTTCTTGTTGAAGTTGAGATTCCAACTGCAAAAACTCAATATTTTCTTGTGCATCTTGCAAACAACTTTGAATGTTACAAAGAGCATTCTTGCTCATTTTTATCATATCATCAACATTGGAATGAATGAGATTATTCAACAACTCTAATGCCTCATTGATTTTATCCATTTCAACAACTTAGGCTCAAAATAAAGGGTGTCAGCTTCAACTGAAAATGCACCCATTTACAATGTGATTCAACTTTCTTTCAAACAAATACAAATGACTTCAAAGAAATTCCAACTATGGAAATCTCAAAGTACAAAATTTTCTCCTCAAACGATGGAGGGCAATCAACAATTTTTCAACAACTCAAGTACTGATTGCAACTATGAAGAAGCAATATCTACTCACAATATAATGTTAATGCAATACAATATCTCTGCAAAATATTTTGTAGATGTGCAGCTGAAAACACTATGCAAGAAGCCTTTAAGGCAGCTGATTTTTCTTTCTTCAAAGAGTTGTTTGACACCAAAAACAACTCGTCTTCACATCAATTTCTTCAAAAAATCACCCTTCAAATCAATGCCACAAATCACAATGCAAATCTTCAATTTTATCTATGTATTCAGTCCATCTTCTTCATATGCCATTTCCTTCATTTCTGTTGTGCATATTCTCTCTCTGCTGTTTTTTTTTTAATTAATTAAATTATATTAAATTAAAATAAAAAAGGTGAAGGAAGGGAATTTTAGCTGGGAAGGGAACTGATATGTTTTAATTAACAAAATAAAAAAGTTGAATTTAAAAATCGTGGGAATTAGGGCTGAAAATTTAAAATCTAAAAGCCGAATTTAATGGCTGTTGGGTGATGATAGCGTAAGTTTAGTGGAATTGGGATCACGGTAGGGGTAGTGAAAAGGTTTGAGTTGTGTGAGAGGGGGGACACTCGTGAGCTGGAGAGGGGAGCGTGTGAGAGCCAACGGGGATGAAGGAGTAAAGGGTTGGGTGCATTGAGAATTGTGAGGTTGGGCTATGAGTGAGGGTTCAGGCATGGGGCCGAGATGTGAGGGAGGGCCCGAAAGGGAGGGTCGAGCGAATGAGTAAGGGAGTGTGGTTTGCGAGCTTGAGGGTTGCAGGTGGGGTCGAGAGTTTTAAGGGGAGTGAGAATAATCGGCTGGGTAGCTTAGGGTGCCGTAAGTTTAGGTGGAGGGAACGACGTTCCGGGTAACTTAGCGAAGGGGGGGTGAGTAGCTTTGGGAAGGGGGTTTGCGGGTGTGTTGGGTGGGGCGTAGCGTAGAGGGAGGTGGGGCGTAGTGGGTAAGTAAATAGTGCAGGAAGAGGGGGCTGGTTATATCAAGGCCGAGGGTAGAAGAACAAGCCGTGGAGAGTTGTGTGAGAGCGGTGAAGTCTAGGTAAGGAATGGGGCCGAGAGGCCAGATATGTAGCGTAGGGAGTGTATGGAGAGGGGTGTGAGGGGGGTTCGGGTAGTGAGAGCTGAGTGAGGGGAGAGGTGTGAGGGGAAGTGGGTTTTAGGCAGAAAGAGGGTGGGTGAGAGGAGTGAAGGGGGTTGGTTGGAATAGTGGGAAGGCCGAGTTGCAGAGTGTAGAGGGGGGCCAAGAGGCTTGGAGCTCGAATTGATTTTATTTATTTTTATTTTAAAATAGCAGAGAGAGAAAAGCCGGAGAAACGTAGATTTTTTCCAAATGTATAGTAGAATTGGAGAGTTTCCAAATTTTTTTCCAATAGACCAGCAGCAGAAGAACCCAGAATTGCAGAAATTTTTCAATGAAAAAACTCAGAAATTTTTACTTAAAAAACCTAGAAATTTTCTTCAAAAAACCCACTTTGAATAATATTTCAGCAACTCTTCAAAATACAGAATTTAAAAGGCAAAAATTGCAGGAAAAATGAGCAGTGAGAAAACCTTCAGATGCACAATGCTACTTCTCTTCAAAACCAATGCTGCCAATTTCTAAAGGCTGCTCTTCTCAAAATAAATTCTTGAATGCTACAGAAATATTTGAGTGCTGCAAAAATGCCAAGAATTTTTGCAGATATGCACAAGCCATAAACACAAATGGCTCACTCAAGGTTGAGCTGGTTATGGACTTCTCAGCTCCAATACCATGTTAAACACCATGTTAACACACACATGGTGTATGAGAAAGATGAACACACACACAGAAGAGACTCAACACACAATGAAGGATAAGCGTGAGTATTTCTTATTTTCCATCATACAAAGCTATACATTTATAGTACAATGGTGTGACTCTTGGTTTCACATTCCAAGGTCACTTGGACTCCATTGTGACTTTTTAAATTCCACACCTACCCATGTAGGATTGGGTGTTCCAACATTCAATATGGGTTCAAGAACAAACACTAGATATGCACCTATGGATAGATCTTGTATTCTTGGTTTTCCAAATCCCATGCCTCTTATTGTTTGGTCAACTTACCTCCCAATATTCAAAGATGGAAAGGGAGAATATGTTGCTCTGCATTTGGTTAAATTTCATATCCATGCATGCAAGTTGAAGGTTCAATTTCATAAAGGCAAAATTACAGAAATATGAGAGAGGTTTTTCTTTAAGACAGGCCAAGTTACAAAAATCCTCTTCCATTTTTTACACAGGCGTCATAGATCAGTGCTTACTAATACATCTTTAAAGCTCATTTTTCGTAGTTTGTAAATTTCTTGTTTTGAGCCATGGTTTTTCATAACATTTTTTGAGAATATGGGGAAGGATTTGGAGAAATGGAGATAGGTGTTTATTCCAAAAACTATCATATAAAATAACCTCCTTCCTTTTTTAAAACCATGTCACGGTTTAAAATATATACCTAAAACAATGTGTACGATGCAGGTTTTGCACATCCCTTGCCCACTGAGTCTCAGTCATGTTTTGGAGCTACTAGATATCTAGATTTGAGAATTTAGCTTGCTTTACACCTGGATACCATCTTAGCCCAGGTTTTGTTGAACAAGTATTAGCCATAAAAGAAAAATGAATTTGTGCTACCGAGTCGCTGCGTAGAGTTGTTAGTTCATTGGCGACTTTTCTATGATTTTCTGTTGCTTCAAATTTATTTACTCAAGATGGATGAGATTCAAAGATAAACATGGTTTGAGATATGTTATTTCTTTAGGGAAAAGTTAAGTATTTTAGGATTGGCTTTGTTATTTTCAAAAAATGTGTAAACAACTATAATGTTTCTATTTTTCAGTTATGATGTTTCTAATTTTCTAGTTGGTGTTGATCCTCTCCATGGATCAAACATGTTTTTTATGCATCTTCCTATTACACTATGATATTTTTCCTATATAATGTGGATAAGTAAATAAAGAAAGGGTTGGTTGGTTGGTTTGGAAAAATACCTTGCAAGAGTGTTACTGTGTGATTGTGTTGTGGCCTACATTTTTATTCATGGAGCTTGTGTATCAGTTGATCCACTAATATTATGGCGAATATATGCATGGTATGGGATCTCAGATTTGTTTTTATCATGTAAAATATTTGTTCTTCTCATATAAACTTTGATGTTGTCTCTCTTCCACTAAAGTATGTCTATTTTCCTAGCATAAGTACCAGTTGAGGCTATTTTGAATTCAATTTTAAATTCCTCCAAATTAGGTGTGACAACTTGGTTCAGTTTCAATGATGGTACTTATATCTGTGTTTAATTTCTTCTAAAATTCTTATCTCCTATGAATGCAGTATCTAAATTTATTAGGTTGTTTCATTTTAAATGAGTATTTACTCTATCATGTTCCCCTATGCTACAATTTTTGAATGTCTCAGATGTTACATTGATTGAGCCTTTGTGTGAATGAGTGGTTGTTTAAGCATAAGCCATGATTTGTGCAGGGTTTTTTAATTGTAAATATTCTCTTTAGATAAATATTTACCTACCCTGAATAGAATGAATTGTGAAATAGTTACAACAGACCTGGTCTTTGTGGATTTATAATTCTCAAATCTCTATTTTCTTTTAGTGAGGGAGCCCCCTCCAGTTGCGAAAGAAAAGTACCCCTACCATAAGTGGTTATTGTTTACCTTCTTGAGTCGATTTCCAGCCTAGTAGATATCAGAGAATGCTAACATATTGGCGTCGTTGACAACGATCGAACAATCACATTTTTCCCAAGTATGAATAAAAAAGATCAAGTCTAATTGTTTATGGTGAAAAAAAGTTGGACATCCGAATGTGGAATCATTCACATGGAAACTCCAAGTTCAAAGGATCCAATAGATTGAAATTTCACGGTGACTCCACTAGTCAAATATCATTTATTTTGGTTGACTATGTTTAATATGGGTTGAAGAGAAAATGACAAGTGTGCACCTATGGAAAGATCTTTTATTCTTAGTTTTGTGAATCCCATGCCTCCTGTTTATTTCTCAACTTACCTCCCAATATTCAGAGATGGAAAGGGAGAAGAAGTTGCTCTACATCTAGTTAAATTTCATATACATGCACACAAGTTGAAGGTTCGATTTCATAAAGGCCAATTATGGAAAATTGAGAGAGGTTTTTATCTAAGACGAGCAAAAATACACAAAATCTTCCATTTTTTGCATAGGTGTCATAGATCAGGCATTATGAATGCATATTTAAAGCTCATGTTTCGTAGTTTGTATATTTCTTGTTTTGAGCCATTGTTTTGCAGAGCATTTTGTGAGAATATGGGGAATTATTTGGAGAAATAGAGAGAGATATTTCTTCCCAACAATATCATATAAAATAACCTCCTTCAGTTTTGAAAAATATGTTACGGTTTGGGAGATATACCCAAAAAAAAGTGTGTTATGAAGGTGCTGCAAAATCCTTACCTACTGAGTCTCACTCATGTTTTGGAACTGCCAACTATTAGAGATTTGGAAGGTTAGTATTCTTTACACTTGGATACGATATCAACCAATATTTCATTGAAAAAGTGTCATCCATAAAGGAAATATGACTTTGTGCTACCCAGTCACTTCGTAGATTTGTTAGTTCAATAACAACTTTTGTATGATTTTCTGTTGTTTCTATTTCTTTACTCAGGATGGATGAGATTAAAAGATAAAAATGGTTTATAATATGTTATTTCTTTAGGGCAATTTTAAGTATTTTGGTATTTCCTTTTTTATTTTTGAAAAATGTGGAAAGGGATCCTACATTCCTCCCAGTCTTAGAATTGGCACCGTAGTCGATAAGATCTATGATTCTAGAAAAATTAGGTGGAGAAAGGACAATAATTCTATTAGGGTTGCTAACAGAAGTGAGGATACCATAGAGGCTTAATTTTAGGTGCTTTTCAAGTTGTTTGGTGACATTACGTGTGTCTACATTGCTGTGGACCAGAGGATTGGGATGAGCATGGGTTTTTTATTTTTCCATTTCACAAATAGGGAGGATGCAAAGAGGGCTATTAATAATCTCAATGGTTATTGCTACGTTAATCTCATTCTGACAGTCGAATGGCCAGCTCCTAGATTGATATAGATAAATGGATAACCCTAAATCCTATACATAAATCCTCTTTTAATGTATACCAGACAAAGGGGGTTCTTTGTGGTATTTATGTTAAATATGGATGCTTTTCACACACTCTAGGAAAAACATTCTATGTGGTCGACGTATGTATGCTAATGTCAAGTCCAAAGGTAATTATTCTGTTGAGATGTATCCTCTATTATTGTTAATTCTTATTACTCATGATCTTTCTACGGAATTGATCTAGAACTAAAATTTTATAGAATTTTCATTAGATAGCACACCGAGAGATTAAATTACGTATTATTCACCTTTTTCCCTTTCCACTTCTTAACATATGTCAAAGAATCACCACAATGGAGGCCATTAGAGAAATTTCTTAATATTATTTTTTTGTTGTCTACATTAAGGTTACATAATCTTAGATCAATAGTATAATGGATGGTCTTGTGATTCAAGATAAATTATTCCAATTACACCTTGACATAAACTAAAATGTTAAACTAAATTTATCATACAATCTTGTACTGCTTAAAATGATACAGATATGAAATAAATTAGTATAAATTACATTCAAACTGAACTCATATATGGAAATAGGAAAACTATTGTTTTAAATTAAATCATGGGAATGGAGTACAAAATGTTAGATTCAATGATTTGGATATGGTAAGACATGGATCGATAATTATTATTATGTTCACGTTATCAAACATTTTGTAATGATAATGGGAAATTCTCCTTGTAAGATAAGACTTTATTTCGAATTTCAAGTAAATTCAAATTGTGATGGTTTTGTTTTGGAGTAGTTAGTATTACCATCATCCACTTGGAATCTTCACATGTTGAAAACAAATTATGTGTTACTATACCTCACTATGGTATTCTTCATGTTTTGGAATAATTTCATTGATTAATTATTAAAATATGGTTGAATTAACTGAACATATTAGTTTTGGTATACATTTTACTAAATTATGGGTGATTGGAATAAGATTTATTTTAGTTCATTTCATCTTGACTGTGATTTATTTGCTATAGATAAATATTATGCAGCATGGTTTCCATTTAATTCGAACATGTAGACATGTGGCTTTGAACTTTTGTAGGGATTTCCTTATAATCACTTGTTGGGGTCAAAGTATTGGTCAAGTCTAACATTGAACATAAGGTAATTCTTTTCTTTGTTTGCTTATTGGTGATTTGAATTTCTAGGATTTAAATATGTTTAAAAAATTGAATTAAATAATGTTCCATTAAAATTTAGACTATTATTTTTAGATTAGTGTATGTACTTCTAATTCTTGGTTAAATGAAAATTTGTATAAATTTAACACATCACCCCAATGTGTATTGCGAATCCAACAAGTTATACATGCAATGTGAATTTGTTGGACTATTTCGTCAACCATAGGGGACCCGACACTACGAAGAATGTTTCCAACCTCATCTACCATGCCTGTGTACCCTACATTGTTGTAGACAATGATGAGTTACATATTGGAGATGCACTCTAGTCTTTACCCATAGGAGCCATTAGTAGTGCCTTTGTTCACATTTTTAATTTTTCTCCACATTATGCTAAATCACATTGGTGGTTAGATGAGTTTTTTCAAATGTTGATATCATCTCATGAGCAAGTCTATACCCATATTTTGTGACGTTGGGCCTTGGAAACTTTGTTAAATTGGGAAGGGATGTTATGTTGAAGCATTTAAGAAGCACCATAGAGAGGGAATATTCTCTAAGGAAAATTTGGATAGTTGGAAGGAAGTGCTTCATATAACCATATATATTAAGGGTTGGCACTTCAAAACTAAGGGAAGGTGCACTTTTTAGTTGATATCAAACAAAAGTCATGCCCACTAAAAGCATTCCACATGAATCTTGAAATTTTGTGGCTGAAGGAAATGTTTCTTACATATCTGCAAATTGATATCTATTTGCAGATTATCATTATTTTCATAAATAAAACTCCATGTTTATTTGTAAACATGCAGTCTCTTTTGACATGTTATAGTTTAAATAAATATTATTTAAAATTGTGTGGAAGGTAGTTCTTACTTTTCTCCCATTTTCATATGGGGTTTGAGAGTGGAGATGAAGAACTCTGAAATGACTATTTTCCCATGAATCATCTATATATCAGTGACATTTTCCTTGTTAAATTTAAAGATATTATTCAACCACAATTATATGTTCGTGAAAGCATAGGTTGGTTGTCATGCTTTTTTATTTCATTACTGTTATTATTTATGGTGTATATGTTTCCATGATATATTTCATTATTTTTGGGATTTTTTTTCATTGATCTAGGGATGATACTTTAGCCTCTTCTTTTAACTTTCCAAAAAATGTTCTTGCCATTCTATTTTATGCCATAGTTTGTAATAAAATTAGCTATCCATTCTTATTTCCTTGGAGATGTTTGTTGTGACTTCATATCTCAACTTCATTGGAGACTTACATCGCGACTTCATATATAGTACATTTCTACCAATGGAAAGTAATCATCGAAGGAAGGATAAATTTATTAATGTGGAATGGACTCCCAACATAGGGATACTGCATTGTAGTAGTAAGATGTGAAATTATTATGAGCATCACATAGATAACAAACACAAACCAAATAGGGCCCACAAGGCATGACACAAAATTCCCTTAGTGATGTTAATGGCTGAGTGAAGGAGGATCCTATGAAATTGGGGACCTAAAATCCAAAGGAATGGAATCCGAACATGGGAATGCGCCACCTTGGTAATGAGACTTTCTACTATTAAAAACACCATATGTATATAGTCATTATTATTTTTTTTCCCAAGGAAAATATAATGTGAAAATCCAAGGGATGCTTCCACACATTTGTGAATGATATCCCCTGTAAACCTCTTGAATAGACTTGTTTTTTTAACTAGGGGGGATTTGGTTTTAAGCTTCAAAAGAAAATGAGCAACTGTTGGAATGACTGATTATGGGAATTTGAGTATTTTCAAGGGAGTGTGGAGGCATAATGCTTTCTCTTTCTTTGTCTTTGCACAATCATGTGATTGAATGTGCTTTCAATTTAGTAGGAATGTGTATTTTGGTCATGCTCTTGATTTAGGATGATGTGGTACATTTTTTGTTTTGTATGCCCCTATCCTTAGCTTTGAGCAAGAATAGTTGTGGAATTGGATGACCTCTTGTTTGTTGACAACATAATGCATATTTAAGGGGGACATGACCATGTTTGAGTGTAAAGGAGATAAGTGTGGAGGTGGGGTTTGGTATAGGGAATTTATATATTATACATATGTATAAATGGTATCCATTTGCTATATTGTCTTTTGTTTCTTTGAAAAATAGTGTGGGTGTTTCCGAAGATGCTTGTTTCATGATAATCCTTTGCATGTTCACTATTGGGGACAATGATATGTTGGTTAAGGATATTATGGGAGATAATTTATGTGCTTCCTTTAATTCTATGCAAAATGGAAAGTCCTCAATATTGGATGGTTTTCCTTATGAAGTCTCTAAGTACACATGGGACTTTATTGGGGATTATAATTTTTGTTTAGATGTAGATTTTTTTTTTCTAGTGTCCTCTTTGAGTCTCTCAAGTCTCAATTATGTATTCATGAACCATATTCCTAAAAATGAAATGAGAGATTGTATATGTGGTTAGAATCTTATTGCTTTGCTTACCATTGCTTACAAACATGTGGCAAAGGCTTTGGCTTTGAGGATCTGGTTAGTTGCCAAGTATGTAGTGCGACTAAAGTGGACTAGGTTTTTCTAGGGGTCTGGTCACACTAGGAGGCAATGGACTGGGCCAGAGAGATAGGGAAAAAATGCCTTAAGTTGAAGATTGACTTTGAAAATCCTATGATAGAGTTGGTTTTTCTTCATATTTAAGATACGTTGATGTGCTTAGCTTATGATTCATGGCGTGTGGGTATAATGAGTGATATTTTAACCAATCCCTTGGCCTTCCTTTTTGTCACAAAGCCATATCCCTACATATAATGTTACATTAGTTGATTCAATGGGGCCATACTTTGGTGCCTTATCTATATTGATGCATTGTTGATGTCTTGGGTTACTTGTTGGAGGTAACTTTCATTGTAAGGAATATCAACATTATTATGCTTTTAGATGGTAGACATAGGTTAATAACTATTTTGAATATGACTCTTGCTTTATTGGACACCTTTTGTGGTGTCTTTGGTGCCATTTTCAGCCCTCATAAAATTGATTTTTGGCTTTACGGGTTGGATTTGTCTCTTGAGTGGACTCCTACTACCTGATTTATATTTCTCATGGAGTCATTTGCAGTTTTGATATTCTTTTTGGGACTGGGTTATCACCTATAGACTCATGATATGCATAAAACTTATCTATTTTCTTTTATTTTTTGAAGCTATGTTTTTTATTCGTGTTATTTTCTTATATGTGACATCTAAAACACTTGATTTGTCCCCATATTAGGAACTGAGAATAAATAAAATGTGTTTTTACCGGGTTTTTAGGTTTTCAAATGGAAACTTGTGAATCTTCTTGTCTAGTTGCCTTACTTTTCAAATTGCATAGGTTGTTGACTTCAAAAGTTCATTTTCGTGTTTCTAGAGAGATGAGGTTTTGTATGATCAATTTCAAGATTAGATGATATCAATATCAGTATGGGCTTATAAAATTTTGAGCTATTCTACTTGATCAACCTCATCAAACGTCCAGATATTCTACTTGCTGGACTATATTTGTGATCCAATATATGGTAGAAATAGCTTGAATTGTGAAAGGTTTTAGACTCCTTGAAGCCATGGTAATGAATGAAAATGAGATTGAAAAATAGGGAGGATATGGTTTCACATGGGAATAGATTCAGCTAAAAGGCTAAATGCTCTTCAAGAGATGAAAACAACTAATAACTCCATGCTCTACTATTTGAGGTGAAAGTTTATGCTTCGATATTTAGGGTTGGTATTTTTGGACCTATATGGGGGTTAATGGAGGACCTAACCATGTTATTCAAAATTTAAAATTCCATTTAAATGGATTTGATTTCCATGTAAGACAAGAAAACCATTTTTATAAAAAATGGAGGCACTAAACAATGCCTTATACTTTAATACAAAAAAATATTGAAGATTTCTATACAAAGAACTAAACCATTACAAAATCTTCCTACAAATGTTAATTCACCATCACCATCTTATCATCTTGTTTAATATAGTACTTATGTAGCCATACTACAATATGGATTCTTTTAAAATATTAGTTATGATGGGTCTTTTATGATATTAGTTTGAAAAAATACCAATTTGGTCTGAAATTGCCCAATTTTCATCAATTTTCACATTTTAGAAATGATAAGGTGTTTCCACATTTTATAAATTTTCTCTCAAATTGCCCAATTTTCATCAAATTACACATTTTATAAGGAGGTGTTTTCACATTCTAGAAATGATGAGGTCTGTTAAGACATTACATTGAGACAAAATATAATTTTTATCTGAACTTTTCCCATTTTGTATCAAATTACTCTTTTTCCAAAAGTAATGAGGCATTTTTCTAATAGGAACAAGTGGGATGATTAAAGGGAATAAGATGAAAAAGAGGGCATAATGAGCAGGATGATTGAAGGGGAAGGAAGCATGAATTGAAGGGGAAGGCAACATGATGTGAAGGTTTCTATTGTGGGATCTACAATGATGATGGAATCAACCAGAATTTAAGGGGATGGAAACATGCTATCGAAGGGCTTATGCTGTGAGATTTACAATGGCGATCACAAAAACCCCCTTCTATTGAGCAGAGTATATAGGCACATGGAGAGAATGGAGAGTAGAGTGTATAGGCACATGGAGAGAACAGAGGGCAGAATTAATGGGATGATTGAAAGAGAAGGCAACAGACTGTGTAAGGCCTTCTACAGTGGGATATATGATGACAATGAAAACAACCCCCTTCTGGAGGGCAACATGTATAGGAAAATAGAGAGAAGATAGTAGAATGGAATTTGTAGTGGGATCTATTGTGGTGACGAAAAAATCCCCCTTCTGGAGGGTATCAGGAATGACCTAGGTTGCATTTTCCAACATATCCATTTCCATTCTGAGAAATTGCATCTCAGGTGAGAAGGTTCAGTAAAATTTCAGCGAATGGGTCGAGGGAAAACCAAAAAAACCAATCGCACGAGATCTTCCTTCTCAGGAATGATGCTCCATTTGCAACGTAGTTTAGTGAAAGGTCTATTTGAGGAAGGAAAGTCATTAATAGGGTAATTTTAACTCAGTTTATTTTCCTCTCCTAGTAGGCTCAGTTGGTTCCGGTATGCCCTTGGTTGATATTCAATATTGGAGGAAAATGAAGGGTTATAAGGTGGCGTATGCACCTGCTTATTCACTGTTACTTTGTATTCCGAACTAGAGTCTGAAAATTCTAATACAACTCTCTATCAAGTCCAACTATATGGGGCATTTCCAAAACCTATAACATAAAAGCCAATGTAGTAGGTCTATTACATTCATCGAGAGGGGTTTCACATTTTTCGTCTTCAAATATTTTTTCGTTAAATGCCTTCCTATTGAATCCTGAATGAGGTAAAATTCCTCCCCACATAATTCCATGAGACATTAATTAGTGTATAATGATAAAATAATGCACATACAAAAGAAAAATCATATTTGTAGCTATTGCAAGTAAATATGTTCACAAGAATATTATTAACCATTTTGTTCGTGCTTTTCTTCTTAGGACTAAAATCCTAAGACATTGAGAATGCCTTTATTTTATTTTTTAGCAACAATTGTCAAGCAACCTATGATTTCTGGACTCTTTATAATTCTAAAAGAATGTCCATAGCCAATGGAAGTTTTCCATTTGAGGCTATTAACACTGCAACTTTAATCCCAATCATAGAATGGAATATGTTTTCGAATTTGTTGTGATAGAGAAAAATTAACTCTGGATTTCAAGATACAAGTGATTTCTAGTTGTTGCAAGACATTTTTATGATCAAGTGAAAACTGAGTGCATGCAAGTAAGTTTCTAAAGGTGATAGAAAACCGAATCCCTTCTCGGGCTCATTTACATTCCATAATTGAAGAGTGGGAAGTAATTTGTTGTTGAAATTATGTCACAATTAGATGAAATAATGTGAGTTTTAAATGTTTACTACAATCATAGTTTAAGTTTAAGGGAGGTTGTGATCAGATTAGCCAAGGGTATAAGGATATAAATAACAAAAATGAAACTTCCAAACAGAGTGCCTGTTAGCTCCAAATCATTTTTAATCCACTTCAGAAAATGATTTTTCTGATTGTAGAGCATGAATTTAGGGCATGAATAGTTTTTGAGAAATTCTGCCAGAAATTACTGAGAAAATAAAAATTAGTGCTACAGTAGTAACACTGTAAAGATAAAATATATTCCTATGAGTATCAAAATTAGTGCCACATTAGTATCCAAATAAATGTCCTACATTCAGGGTGCTTGGCAGCAGACTTGAATTCCCTCATTGGTTATTATAATTTCATATGATTTAGATGCTCTAATGTTTGGGCTGCATTCAAGAATGCGCTGACACCTTACATATATCCTCTTATAATTATGGTTGTAAATTATCGTTAATGCAACCAAAAAATATATGGAGGGAGATTTTTTAAGTAATTTTTTAGCTTACAAGCCCTTCTGACAAGATCATTGGCAAGTCATTTGAGGTATGGTATATAATTAGTACCCAACCTTAACACATTATTATCTAAGTATGTTGTAATTATCGCTTTTGTTTGAATAGATTCTATTAACACATGATTTGGTTTTTCTTTCCTTGCTAATCATGTTGTAGTTGCAATTGTTGGAATGTCTTAGTGGTGTTGAAATGGCATTGAAGAATATTTCCCATCTTATCAAATTGGGCACTGGAGTTGCAGCAACTACAAATTACCTCAAAAGCACCGCTCCCTTGATACCATCTAGGGTGCGATATTTATATATTTGATCTTTTCACAAGAAACTTATCAGGGGAAAATTCTTGTAAAAACCACAACAATTAGGCATCAACGTAATCTCTATAATGAAATTTAGGCCAGGATTCACAAATATATTCGAATTCTGATTTGAATTCTCTTGTTTTATTGAAAGGCCTGAAATCATGTTGTATTTCATTACATTGTCAATATTTTTCTAAATATTAATGCTTCAGATGGGAAATAAACCCATCTAAAGTTGGTTTTAATATGCACCGAGAGATTGATAGGGTTGAGAAATTTAGAAATCAATTTACTTTGTGGCGGGGATATTTTTTAGATTCCCCTTTTCCTCTATATTCTCAATCAATTTTATCCAATTGGATCCTTCATGAAAACCATTTTGTTTTTAATATGGAAATTCTAATATTTATGGAATAGATTATTTTCCTACCTTAGGTTCCTTAAATGTGATAATTTATCCTCTGCATAATCAATTTCACTTCTATTCATTTTATTTTTTCTGCTCTCACCCTCGGCTATTTGGAAGGTCGATCCTTTACACTCACATGCTTTGAAAATGGACCATATTTAAACAATACCTTTCCTAGCTATAGATATTTAACCAAGTCTCTGATATAAACATCCATGTGGATGTGATCCAACTGCAATGTACTCAAATTTAATTTAGTTTCCAACACCTTTATTTCCTTTAGGGCACCAATCCAATGCCCAAAGAGATCCATCTACATTTAGAACAAAGTCAATCTGAGAGTTGGGGAGGTGATTTGAATTTGAATATTAGTTTTTCTGTGCTAATTTCATTTTTAAATATAAAAATTATTTACCTATCTTATGCTTGATGTATAGGTTCCCTTGTTGCTTATGTGTGTGAAAGAGGTAATTAAAATTGAATTTTATGAGAGAATTTGAAAGCATAAAGTATGAATTTAAATGGATGACCAAAAGAAACAAATTAACAGCAAAAAATTACATCTGGTCCATTAAAATAGAGTTTTGATGAAGGAATTCACCCCTCCTAGGCTACATCTCCTTGGTCCAGCTTCATATATTGCGCCTTTGTATTAGCTCAATTTTTTTCAAATTTATGTTTACATGCATAAAATTCCCTTGGAAACTATTCCAATTAATTCAAAATGTCGAAATATATCATAAATTACTATTTATTTACTCAACTTGGTTACGAGATGGTCTAGGCATGTTTTTCCCTCCTTGTGGCCCTAGCCTTGAAAATTATTCAAGGCAACAAAAACCTCTGTAGATGAGATCCTCTACCTCTGTGACCTATTCCAATGTGTTAATAGCATGCCAATTAGCCAATAATGACTCTTTTTGAGCTCAATTTGGTCGAAAATTAACTCAGTTATGGCAAAAATAAAAATTCCCCCAATTTCTCCTCCAAATCTGGAAGGACTCCAGCTAACTCCGACAAATTCGGTAGAATCTAAGAATTTAGCGTCACCACTAATTCTTCCAATAATTAGGTGGATGCTTGATTAGGGCTTAATATTATATTAAATGCGATAAGCGCGCTCCAAATCTGCATTACGATTGACTGGTTCGGAGTTTGGTCATATCGCTGGGTCATGTGGAGGAGGGTTGCCCCCCTCCTTCCACCATCAGATCAAAAAAATGTGTTCTATAAAATTTTGGATCAAATTATTTCAGTGAACTCAAGTGCGTCTCAATGGTAAACTGTGGAGTTGGTTGGGGGGAGGCCACAAAGTCGAACCCCAACCTCTGCCCCCATACAATGTTTTTTTCACTTTATAGCAACGCATTATAATTTCCCATTTGACACATATTTGTGTTGAAGGTCATAAAGAAACACAAAACAAAAAAATTATAATAGACTTAGCGCCTGTGTCAAATGGGAAATTATATCATGGACAAGAGAGTGGTGAGGCACTTATAGGAACAATTCTTGCAGTGAAAACGAATTGCATCCTAAGATATAGGATGTGGTAACAAGAGGAAAAGATCCAAGATCCGGGTCACTCTAGGTGAATTAATGCCAAAGAAAAAGATTCCATATCTCTAGTGAAAAAATCAACATTAAAAGGAATATTTCCTCTGGATGATCTTAATTGTAAGTTTATTGATTCCATTAATAGTAATTTTGGAATAGTTATTTCTAATTTTATGTTGATTATAGATCAGAGTGGAACATCCCTTGCTCTTAGGAAGGAGATTTGTCAATTAGATTGCTGCTCTGACGCCATAAATGATGATTTTCCCACACCGAGTAAGCACCATGTTATTTTTATCAAAAATTGTAAGCCCAACAAAGAAATAAGATACATGGAATAATTGTCCTAGGCATCTAAAAAATATAGCGTTGAATCCTTCTGTGGCATCAATGATCAATTAGCTGATGGCTTCTATGATGTTGGATAATATCACCAACTTAATCCATTGATAAAATTTGAAAAGGAAAACCCTTTTTTATATTCTCAAGAAATTACTTAGTTTGATATAAGAAGATATGAGGAGTTGGATGCAATAGCTCTATCCCTGAAAAAGAAATTCCCGATTTGAAGAACTATAGTGTTACTACTTTCTCTCTCTGTCAAATTGCTTTGATGGAAATGATAAATATTTGAATATATCACACATGTGAGAAATATTTATCCAAAATTTTAATCACAATACATCCAATGTTAACCTTTAGGGGTGTAGGAATTAATCCAATATTTTACTTACAATATATCCAAAACTAACTTCCTTATTAGAGGCTCAATATTTTAGCCCAAACATGAAAGTGCTTAGAATTGAATGAAACTAGAATTATCACAACCGACCCGTCGCAAGGAATCCAACGCAACTCGTTTCATTGAAAAACGAGTTCGAATGAGGAAGTTATGGTCTGTTGATCGTCGTTCAGAACATGCAAGTTTTTATTAAAAAATTGTAGAACAGGTACATGCTAATTACATGGCAGCCGAGTCAGCATTCAAGGTATCTTATTCAGTTTTTGTCCAATGGGTCTGTGACAAGTCTCACTATTGGATTCACTAGTTTGGCTTGTGAAGGTAAAATTTGTCCATTGACCTCCTAAGGTTGAATTTGGGTTCATGATTTCTATGTGTTGGAAATATTTATTTTTTAATTAATTAATGTTGGAATTAATGTGTGTGTGTGTGTGTGTGTGTGTTATTTATATTTAATTATATTTCAAACCTTAATTAATTTTAAACTTTCCACATATTACATATTGAATCTGCATATTGTAATGGTCTGAGGCATATATAAATTCGAACCATAGTTTGCATGCAGTGGAGTATTAAAATATGGTTTGTTAACGATATGTTGGAGGAATATATATTATGGAAATGTTTATTAAACTATGCAAATTCATTTGTGGCAATTTATTTAATGCGAAGGCAAATCTTCAAAGGTCTGATGGTATATAATGTGTTGGTATAATTTGAAAAAACATTGTATGGGGGCAGAGTTCGAGGTTCGACCCCATGACCTCCCCCCAACCAACTCCATGGTTTACCATTGAGTTGTGTTGTGGGTCATTGAAATCCTTTGTGAAAAATTTTTATTAGAATAAGTTTTGTTGATCCGATGATGGAAGGAGGGGGCCAACCCCGCATGCCAGTCCTCCTCCACTTGACCCAACAATATGACCAAGCTCTAAACCACTATATGATAATATGGATTAAGAGTGAAATTATCCCATTAATATGAGATCAATCCATAATTAATCCTCCACGTAATTAGTGGTGGAATTAGTAGCAACGATAAATTTGTAGATTTTCCAAATTTTTCGAAGTTACCTAGAGTCCTTCCATATTTGGAGGAGAAATTGGGGGAATTTTGTTTTTCCATAACTAAGTCAATTTTCGACTAAATTGAGCTCAAAAAGAGTCATTCTTGTCTAATTGACATGCTATGAACACATTGGAATAGGTTGCAGATGCAGAGGAGCTCATCTACTGGGGTTTTTTTTGACTTAAATAATTTTGAAGCCTAGGGCCATGAGTAGGAAAGGCCATGCCTAGAGCATATGGTAACCAAAATAGAGTAAATAAATAGTCATTTCTAATATATTTTAACATTTTCAACTCATTAAAATAGGTTTCAATGGAATTTGATGCATGTAAACATAAATTTGAGCAATATTGAACTAATAAGGAGGCCCAAGCTATGAAGCTGGACCAAGGAGATGTAGCCAAGGAGGGGTGAAATCCTTCAACAAAAATATGTTTTAATGGATCAATTGTAATGGTTTGATGTTATTTATGTTGTTTTTTTTTATCCATTTAAATTCATGCTATATGCTTTCAAATTCACTCATAAAATTCAGTTTTAATTACCTCTTTGACACACATAAGAAACAAGGGAACATGTACATCAAGCATGAGATCAATAAATAAGCTTTATACCTAAAAAATAAATTAGCACAACAAAACTAACATTCAAATTCAGCTCAAGTTGGTATGAGATACATGTTTGAAATCTTTGGTTGAAAGGAAAGATTATTTTCTTGATAGTTTCTTGAATATTTGTGCAAGTTTAGTGGTTGAAAATCCGTGATGCTAACAAGGTTAAAGTTGAAAAGAGGTGACGTGAAATTGTTGGTTGCAACCCCTGAGATTAGGACCAGAAGAAGGAGAGTTGAAAGAGCATCATCTTCACCAAAAATTTCACTCATAACTACACTTGAAGAACCTCAAGTTTTGTCTCAAGAAGCTACAATTGAAGAGGTGAAATTTGCACAAGAAGCTGAGTTGATAGAAGAGTTACAAGCATTAGAAGTTGAGACTCAATCCATAGCCATCATCTCAGGTGTTGCAGAGACTCAAGAACATTCATAAGAGGAAGATTTCAAGAGATACTTCAAAGAAATATAGAGGATAGTTAAAGTTATGTTCGATGTATTTACTACTGGGACAGTAAGAGAAGGTTTTAAGCCTCCATATGGAGAAATAAATTCAGATGGTAAGAATGATTAAGAGAGGAGTTCAAAGGGTAGTGGAAGAAATCCACCTCCATCTCCACCATCTTCATCATCCTCATTATCGCCATCAGCCTCATCTTCCACTTCCACCACAAAACCACTTAAACTCACTCAAAAGCCACAAAAGGAAAAGCTCCATTACTCAAATTAGACATTAAGTTTGAACTTCCTATGTAAAATGGAGAGGTAAATGTAGAGAGGCTTGATAATTAGATACATCAATTGGACGTGTATTACAAAATTTAGCACCT
Organism: Pinus albicaulis; assembly: GCA_034641835.2. NCBI lineage: Eukaryota > Viridiplantae > Streptophyta > Pinopsida > Pinales > Pinaceae > Pinus > Pinus albicaulis. The sequence goes on from CM076569.1 coordinate 893,538,111, forward strand.
TCATGAAGACAACAAAAGGATCCAGTTGGCTTCATTATGGCTAGAAGGAAAAACACTAGTTTGGTGGGAAGCAAAGACTCAAGAGGAATTGTGAATCCATGGTAAGATATCCATTTCCTGGGTTGATTTTATTTCTTCCATTAAAAGATAGTTTTATCCATTAGCTTATATGCAAAAAGCTATTATGAGTTGGAAAATTTTAAGTTTTATGGAAGAGGAAAAATAAATAGATCTATAAAAAGAGAGAAGGAAAAAATCACATGCAAAAATTGTTAAAAGACTGGCCATGATGAAGAACATTGTTGGCAAATTCATCCAAAATTGAAACCAACCTAACTAAAATCCAAAGACAAGGGTAAAATTGTTGTTGTAGTTGAACATGACTTAGGGTCAGATTTAGGAGATGAGACAAAGATTCCAGCCATGGGTTTGTGTTGTGCTATGAAACATCGCCCTCCCCCCCACCATTTATTTTAAAATTGATTAATTTTGTGAATAATAAATGAGGACCCTTTAAAAAAAATAGAGTTTAGGAAACATTGCTTTTCTTTACATTAAATTTTAAAAATTTAGGAATAAAAGGCATGAACCTTTTTTCTCTTTTATTTTATTCTGCTTAGAGTAAATTGTAAAACTGCCAAGATAAAAAATCTAGAATAGATATATAACTTGAAAAATTGTGATAGCTCTAAGAAATTTTAGAGTTATATGCAAATTCCCATTAAAAAAGGTGAAAAAATCCTTATAACTATAAATCATATCACTCCTCCCTAAAACAAAAAAAAATATATATCATTCAAAAAGAAAATGCGATGATGTTGGACCTGGTAGAACAATAAATAAATATTGAAACATATCAGAAAATATAATAAAGTGCAAATCTTAGGGTTTTATCGCTTATCACAGCCCGTAGCATCAAACCAAATGAAAGTCACACCCCGTCTAAAAAAGTGTGATATGTTATTTGTGCAAATCACATTTCACATATAGTCATGGTCAAGATACATAATATTAATGTCCGTACGATGTGAGATTTGAGATATATAATTTATTACCAAAGTGCTAGAAAATATGCTTAATCAATTGGTTCGATAAAAATATCTAATGATATAAATCTCTATTTTGTACATATATGGTAAAACATGTAAAATATTTGATAACCATTTGATGAGATATTAACAAAATTCAATGAATTCGAGAGTCAAAAATATTGATATCTTTCTAAAGCATGTTTCAAATAAAAGCAACATGTTTATGATTTATGGTAATTAAACTATTTTTCTCCTTTCCCCTCTGCTCTTCATCTCAACTCTCATTTCCTTGTTTGATTGAATTTAGGAAAATACTAGAGAAAGAAACATCAGTAGAAATGACAAAGAAAAATAATTCAGTTTCCCAATCATCCACCTATAAAGTTATAGATGTGCCTCCACTCTTCTCAGATACTACTTGTAATAAGTACAATGGAACCTCTTCCTGGGAAGAAATGTAGAATTTCTTTGAAGGAGAGAATCCAAGGGAATTGAACAAAGTAGCAACAACGGATGCATTCGACTCATCGGAGCCTTCATATTTAGAGGATGCTTGTTCATTTTTACACAAGATAGCTGCAAGACCAAATATTTTACCATATACTAACATGGTGAAATGGGTTATTGACAATCTTAATGTCACAAACAGGACTTTCAAGAATTCGATACAGGAAGACATGGGTTCATTTACCCCCGAATATTTATGTGCAATGTACCATTTTAAATTGCCATAGAAGCCTTATTATAAAGCTTTCCTGGAAAAATTTTCAAAATAAAATCAAGACTCGATTAAGGTAGTGAAATAATGGAAGGTTGATCAAGGAAAATTAAAGTGGGACACACTCAGTATGTATCCAATTTCACAATTAGCATCACCCAATTGATTCATAGCAGCAATGATGTGTAGGTTCTTTTCCAAACATGATACCACCAAATTCTCCTTTGAATGGGCTCCCTTAATAGATGTTTTCGTCATTTCTACCACTATGAATTTGGAAATATATTATCTAATAATGTGGCCAAAAATATTATGGAATACAGAACAAATAGGATCTTTTCTACTAGAATAATCCCTTCTTTTTACATGAGTGAATAAATTATGGACGTTATATGTTTTTGTTAAAATTTTCTTGTTATGGTTTGGAAATGGACCATTCAAGACCATAGTCATATTCATGTTTACCACAAAGCCTAATGGGAGTCTGAATTTTGTTCTCATTTTTGTAAGATTTTCCATGGAGTCATTTTTCCAATCCACCAAACCATTTTTAATGAGAAATCCCCTAGAATTTCTAAAGAGGCCAATGCAGATATTATGCCCATGATGAGATGGTTTGGAGAATATAATTTTACTTACGCTAGAGTTTTTGGGAGTCTTTTGCCTCCTCATGTTTTTTCCTATTTTGTCCCAGACAAACTTTTGGCCAGGGAGATTGCATAAAAAACACTTGGAAATGGTATAACCAAGCATCTCATGGATTCAAAGAAATATATTTGGCCTACATTTTAGTATAGAGTGGTACCTTTTCACTTTTGGATATAGGTAATATAGAAAAATACATCCCAAACATTACTACTACTCCTACTAGTAATGATCCCAAAAATGTGGTCCAAGATTTTACTACTACTCCTAAAATTAGACCTTTCATGCATGAAAAATATATTTTTGATGATTTTTTTGGAGGAACAGAGAAATTTACGAATGTATTAAATATGGAATCCAATAAAATCAGTTTAGTAGATATCAAATACTTCCATGAATATAGAACTAAGAGATTGAAAACAGTCCCATTGGACCTGTTACAAATATAAGAAATGAGAGGGGCAACTCCTAGCATTATCCTAGATGGTGATGCAGAAGATATGTTTGAATATGAGTCCCAGGAGAAATCAGTTCAGGATTCAAAACATTCATGACACAAGTCCCAAGATTCAGATCATTTTGAAAATGAATCTGAAAATAAGGAGAAAGTCCTGATAAAATAATTAAATATGTAATCAAAGGAATTCATACACACGCTGAGGAAGAAACTGGTGAATTTGAATTATTAAGGACATCTTCTAAATAACTTCAACAAGTTCAAACTAGACTTGAGCAGATAGAAAAATCTCAAGTAGAGAATTTGAGCAAAGAATGGCATAAGTTTATTGAAAAAATTCAGAAAACACTTAATATTAATCCTAAAGAATCAACAATCTTTCACACTCCTAAAAAAACTCAGATGCTACAAGAAAAAACAATAGCACTTCAACAAACCCTAGAGGTTCAGGATCAGGAAATCATCCCGACCTTCCCTACTAAAGAAATTATTTTAAATATTGAAGAGATACCTCCATTAGATGTTTTCTACTGTCCAAATCGTAAAGTTGTAGTAAAGAGGAGTAAAATAAGAAGAATTAATGAAACAATGAAAACCATCAGTAATGAATCAGTGGATATTGCTTGCAAAGACACTTTTTTCAATCCAACTAAACATATTACCAAACTTTCACAGTTTGCAGGAGCATATGCAAATTCTACGATTGATAAAGAAATAGAAGTTCAAATTCTTCTTATACAAAGAGAAGAAAGAATCCAAGCGCTAGAAAGACAACTGGAACAAGAGACACACAATGCCAATAAACAAGCTTAGATGCAAATGGCACAGTTCCAGAAGGAATTTGAAAGGTTGAAGTTGAAACATTAAGTGCACATCTCTAAAAATGATGCACAAATAGAAGTAGAAATGGACAAGATCAAGAGTCCACCTCAAACATAACAGTTCATAAAATAAGAAATTCAATGGAATTCAAATTTGAAACAACAACAAGAGAGTTTATGTCAACAAATATCTGCTACTAATTCATATTGTGAAACAAGTAAAATCCTGACTCATTAGGTGGAAAATAGAATGTTAGAATGTGAAAGGATTCATAAGAAAATTTATGAATTTATTTTATGGAAAGAATCTAAGAAAGGGAAGAAGGTTTATCTCTCAAAGATTGATAAATTTCATATAGATATTTTATTCAAAGATTGGGAGATGCAATTAAAACAAGTAAAGAAAGAAACATCAAAGGAAACCAACTTAGCAAAAGAAATAATTGAGTTTGTCAATGGACAACTTCAGAATTGAGACACAGTGGAAAGAAAGCATTGAGACATAGGAAGAATCAATCAAGAAGATAACTAAATTGGATCAAGAAAATTACTTGAATTTCTTGATCACACCACATAACCAATGATTGACACTACAATATTTAACTAATTATATGATAAATTCATTGCCAACACTCTCAAATGTCATATTCAAAGGACAAGTGAGATCCAGGATCACTCAGCCAACTCAACTGAAGCCAATGATGGATATTTTCAGCCTCAAAGACCAAGTGATGAAAGTAAATCAACCCAACTAAGCAGTATTGTCATCTTTAATTTCTATATTGTAGTTTAGTTTAATTATTATGAGGAAGTTTGTTTAAAACCTCCTCAACATTTTGTGTAATAATCTATTTTTAACTTATTTACTTTAGTATTTAAACCCCTCTCATGCATTTAGAGAGGGGTCTAGAATTTTATCAAAGAACAGTTTGTGAAAGCTTGCACTTATTTAATTTTGTGAATGATTTTGATAAAATATATGGAACATGATCTAATTTTTGGAAAATTGAAGTATGATTTACTGAAATTTCACTTTTGTACTCTTAAAGTATATTTGGATTTAAGATAAGGAGATCAATATTGTGGATTTCATGAGAAGAACTTATCATATCTCGTACTATTATCTTTACGATTAAGTCTTTATTATTAGCTCATAGTAATTTCTCTTTATATTATGATATGTATGCAGTTTTATTTACAGTTGATCATTCATGCAATTTTGTACAATGTTTCAGCTACAATTCCTTACCAAATACATAAAGAAACTGATATATGTGATATATTTTACATAATTGTTTTGATTAACTATTTAGTCAAATAATCATCTTACATAATTTTCATATCTTTTAGTAATTGAATGATCTTTATTACCTTTTACTGTAATATATCTTTCTGGATTGCATTAACAGTAATTCTTCCTGGGTTATAGATTAAGTTAAATAATTATATTAAATACATACATGTGGTTGTTAAATAGATTATTTTTATTAGCTTAAAGTCATTATTCATTTCACATTGTATCAAACCCATCCTTACCATATCAGTTTCTTTTCTGGGAAACTGGTCCCATTATCCCTAGTAGGAGCCAATACACTAAATGAAAAAGGAGCTTCTCTAACGTTCGGATTGGGTCATTATCCCCCATGTCATTGCAATGGAATTCTAGGGCTTCAACATTTTGGCGCTAGAAGGAGGGTCAATTGTGAATGGAAAGGAAAAATGATAAAGAATATAAAAGACATCCTAATAGTCGTTCTCCATTTAGATCCCCTCAACCTTCTAGATCCCCATGCAAAATTACTATTTTAAGATCAAAAGTTGAACAGTCTTCTCCAAAATCATCTATTAGATCTCAAAAATTGAGTTCCTCCTTTAGAATTTCCAATTACTTCTTCCAAAAGAATCCCAAGAAATCTAAATCACAAACATCTATTAGTAATAATTTTTCCGATTCCTCATCTCAAATCCATTCACTTCCCCCAAACCTTACAACAAATCTCATTCATACTAGTGGTGCTATATCTTCTAGTTCATTTAGTAAACTCGCCTCCTCTTCCACTCACATCCTATTCATATCTTCATCTATTCAAACTCCTACAATCATTACAGGACAAAAACCACCACCATGTGTACAACCATGGAATAATCCAGGTGTTGTAGCAATGGAAACTCCTCTTCACCCACTTCCTAAATATCCTGAAAGATGGTTGCCCAAATTTAATCCTGATGATGGTCCATCAATAGAGGAACATCTCCATAAGGATATGTTAGCCATAAATTTAAAAGAGGTAACTGAAGAAGATAGTGAGGTTATATTATTCCCATATACTCTTACAGGATCTGCATGATCGTGGTATTTTTCATTATCTAATCGCTCTATAACTAGTTGGGATATGTTTTAAGAACAATTCTTAGCTAAGTTTGCAGATGATAGAACCATTGCATCGCTTATCAATGACTTATAAAATCTCAAGGCTAAAACGGGAGACAAGATCAAAGACTTGAATTTTAGATTCAATAAATTACTCAATAAAATCCTTGCTATGTCAGTTCCTGGTGGTGATGCTCAAATTGAGTCATATATATGTTATCTTCCCTTTAATATAACCATTTTTGTAGATAGAGAAAAATTAGCTACATTAGCAGAAAAAATGAAAGAGTATTTCTTTATAGAGAAACATATAATTTCTCTCGAAAATAAAGGATCTCAAGAAGACAGAAAATCCAAGAAAGATTTTTTCAAATATGACTCAAAGAAAAAGCCATCAAAAGTTCCTTTCGATGTAGAAGGCCTACAGAAAGTAGTAAAAACCATCACAAATGAAATGGTAGATATTAAAAAGCAAGTTTTTGAAAACTCGAGTGCTAAGAAAACTTTGACGTCTTTTAAGAGAAATCATTCTTCTAGTTCTCAGCCACCCAACACTATATCTAATGTTGAGTCTGACCTAGAAACAGAATATGAGGAAACTGAGGAGGAAGAAACCAAAGAAGATGGAGTAGTTAAACTAAATGGCATGTGGGACTTTATCATTACAAATGAAGAACAACAAGAATATTTTCCTGTTGCTACTACGAGCAAAGGACCCGATGAAGTAAACTAGCCAAGTCAAAAATAGAAGAATTCAACATGATATTCAAAACATAAATCAAATAATAAGAAATTTGCTTCTAACATTTCAAAGTCTAGTCCACCTTCAACAAAGTTCCCATCTACATCAAAAACCTTGGTAGTATCTAACACCATGGAATATAATATTTTTGAAGATATGAAGAAAGTAAAGGAAACCATCCCACTTCATGAACTTACCAAATTGAAATAGCAACAAAAGATAGTGCTTAGATAATTAGATGCATTTTTGGCTTCACCACTATCTATGTTGTTGTATCTTAGGCCATGAAAAAATCCTACTTCTTCAAATAAGGTTGATCCTTCATATGAAATCCTTATAAGTGATAGGTCTAATTCACACACACAAATTATAGGATCCTGCTATGATCAATCTATAAATCTATAAAATAAGAAGAAATATTTATACATACCTGAGATCTATGCCTCAATCCATTTACATAGTTCAAATTGTGTTGCAAGAGACCACCATGATCTTCTCTCTTCCTTCTATCCACAAACTCGTGTTTTCTCCCACATCTTCATATTATTTTCCTAGATATTTATCTTGAATTGGCTCCCCTATTCCTAAGTGCTCCTCTTTTTTATACTCTACCTCGTTATCACCATCCAAGAACTCCACTTCATCCAAAATCTCTTCACCATTTTCACTGAAATAATCCTATCATTTTCTCAGTTCTCTCATGGAAATGGACCAACTCCTTTAAATAGTATAGGTGATCTAGTGCTTGTTGAGGTGGATGTTTCCACCTCATCTTAATTTCTGCATAATGATGTTTATTTTTTATTTCTTCTACTTTAGTCTATTTAAGACTGTTGTGATTATTTATCTTTGTTTAATTTCTATGTTGCACAGACTCTCAAACCTAATGTTGGGGTTCTCGAACCCATCCCCACGTCCTGGGTGTTGGAATGAGTACTTCTAAGAAGAAACCTAGAAAACCCAATTCTTCTTATAAGAACCCAATTCTTTGCTAACAAAAATTCGGTTCTTTTCATGCATTGGGTATGGATAACCCAAAAAAAGGGTTCTTTTTGGGTTCATGAGGCACAAGGAGGAAAAAAAAGTAATTTTTTATTTAATCTAATGTCACTTTGACCTTTAGGCTCTACTCATAGACATTGGATTCCCCGTTCATTTTCTCAATGCACATTTCATTTGCTCTAGCTATCGAATATCCAACCCACTCAAACTGCAACCCAGCGCTGATGATGTCCATTCTCATAGTAGCCATTCTTCGAGGACTGAGCAGAGGTGTCAACATGTCCATTCTCACAGCAGTGAACACATGCGATGTCCATGAGAATAGGTGCATGTGATAATAAAGAGTCTAATACGATGTCCATTTTCACTGAATATTCTAAGACAAAAACATAATAGGAAACCCAGACATCAGCTAGCGAGTTTGTGACATTATGTTTGGGTGCAGCGCTGCAACAGGATCATAGGTATTTTTTTTTAGCATTTTCCAACACATATTATTTTGTTTTTCCATGCTCTTATATTAGTGCATAGTTATATGGGGACTGCTAATCTCAACGATCCAAATTGTACATGTTATAATTGCATCTCTATGCCTCCTCCTTTACAAAGATAAATCACCATGCGCTTGTATTACATGTATATATTATGGTTAAGATTTACAACAAATAATGTTCCAAGTTTTGGGATTTTTTTTTGTCGAGTGCATATTGAAAATGGGTCTATATTGTAAATGCCATGAGTTACACAAATAGAATGGTGAATGGAAAAAATAATTTTGATATGGTCTCCAAATCCTAGGAATTTTTGGACAACATGGTTTTGATTTTGAGATTTATTACAAGTGCTCATCTATGAAAAGACATAAAAGATATTCTAAACATTGTAGTGGGGAGTGATAGTTAAATTTTAATATTTTTTTCCTTATGAATCTGAACATTATTAAAACTAGAATCTATGGTAGAATGCTTCTTTTTTCTTTTTCTTTTGACTAGTGGCTCATACTTGTGATTGAGGTAGAATTATTATTGGAAATAGGCTGGAAATTATATTCATCACCACACCCATCCTACTTAAGCATCCATGACAGACCTTGTTCTTACGTAAGGTTAAACATACGACACCCCTTAAGAAGAATTGAACAATGATGTGGGTAATATCACCACCCACCCTTGACCACTAGTCAAGCCCCCAATGGTAATTTTTTTGACTTTCATGTAAGGTTGTATAAGTAGGGAAAATCACTTTGAGATACAAACTAAGAGTTTTTGGATACACAAAATAAACAATTTATTACATTAATGGATTGAGACATAATGGGCAACAACTCCATGGGTATAAATCAAAAAATTTCCTCACTCTACAATCCAATGGATAGACAAATGGATTCCCTACTATATCAACTACAACAATAAGGAAGTTTTACTCACAAAATCAAAAAATCTCCAAAGGCAAGTATTTCTTAATAATTGAGGTGAGGTAAGATTTTTTGAAGAGTTTAGATAGGGTTCAATAATTCTTGTTATGATTTTTTGTTCTCTAATATATTTCATTTTCCTATGTGAATGTTGAATTTTCAATGATGTGCATGTTTAAAGATTTGAAGTTTAGACTTTAAATCATGAATATTTTATTTTTCTTGCTTAAAGTTGGAAAATTGAAAATATACAAATTCATATATATATATATATATATATATATATATATATATATATATATATATATATATATATATATACCCTTCACGAACCCACACACCCTGTTTCAAAAGGTGATGTCCTCTTCCCAGTCCCTGTCCCCGAACCCATGTTTCCTGGCAACATAGTTTAATTTTCATAGTTGAAAAACAAATCTTTAAAGAATTATAGTACTTATCTCATCTATATAATTTTTTTCACAAAAAGTATTCTCTTCTGCCGATGGTATTTTTTCTCCCAACACATTGAAGGGACAACAGGAGCTAAATCAATATCACAACTTCAAATTAATAAAGGCTTTTAGTTTATGAGGAAAATTGGCTTGTATGGGAATAACCACTTATATATGTAATCTATTGTCTATATCAAATCAAAAAGTGTAATCTATAACATGAATAATAAAGTTTAGAGTTCAATTGCCTCCTAGAATGTATTGGATATTTATCTTGTATTTATTATTCATAAATAATAATGCTTGATAATTTAATTGAGTTTAACTGTGATTGGAATGTACTCGATGGCCATTTAGTAGTCGTTACTTATAAATAATAATTTTGATAGTATAATTCATCCTTCATTATGAAGTAGTTCTCATATTTATACATGTAAGTTTAGATTCTATGGTTTGAATGTAATAAGCCCATCTAGATTTATAATTTATAGCATATGAAAGGATCAGAATAAGCCCAAAAAAACAACAATTGTTGTCGATTTATGTCTTCGAAGGAAGGCTGTCTCAAATTCAATTTTCCTTGATTTATCCTCCATAGAACAAAGTAAATTTAATGTGGTTAATTTTTTTTAAATTATTTGTACACAATATTAAATTATGAAACATGTACCCTTTCTCCTACATAATCGGGCACATGAACAATAATATTATACAAACAAGATAGTATGCCATATTCATGTGCTCAAAAAATTCATCTATGAAACCTAGTGACTTCCTTTTCTCTGTTATCCATAGTATTGTGCCTTCATTTAGTGCACTATGTAATTCAATGTCTTCGACCACTATAGAAGTCCATAACACCTACTAAGTGAAATTTCAAATATTACAAACCCATTAGAAGAGTCCCAAAGAAAAATGTTATATGGATATGAGAAAAACATAAATTCAGTTGGTATTTTATTATAAGTCATCAATGAGAAAGGCACAAAAAAGAATAAAGAAAAGATAATAGGTTTTTTTCTTAGGGATTAGGAAAACATTTAAAAGGATATCGACACAATATCACACATAATTAGATGACATTGTAATCAGAAACATTCCATATACAACCAAGAGAGCACATTTAGCATGTGCATTGAAAATTAAGAATATTCAACACATCTAGTGTCTCAAAAGCAACGAAATTTGCATCTACACTAGAAGGCACATAATATCCTCGACTCTACCAATCTATAGAAAGGCCAAGATTATATTAAAATAAAAGAAAATATACTTCTAGATATTTATTTTTGGTGTCTAGGCAATGCAAGTTTAACCAGAAATTTTATAAAATCTATATGGAGTTAAAAACTTGGACCCAATGGAGGAGGATATTTTTGCATTCCATAGAAGGGATTTTATATTTAGATACTTTTTGAATTCAATTCCATAGATCACTTACTTGGAGGCTTGTACTTGACTTATGCTAGCTTGATTTGAGGGTATGGAGATGTAGGTCGGTGGACATAGATATGACACATTGACTTGGATGCGACTTGAATCATTGGTGCCCTTAGAGGAGCATTAGAATGTTAGATAAGGAGTGTCATTCCCTTCAAATCTTGTTGGGGATCATCATCCCCTTGGAGCTTGACATGTGTCCCTTACTTCACATGTGTGGGCCTACTTCTTTTTGGTAGGTTACTTGTAAGTGTTTAGGCCCATTTTCATATTGTTTTCCTCCCTTACCTCTCATATATATAGAGGAGGGAGAGAGTCCGTTCATTTCTATCATCATCATCTTGTGTTTGGAGACATGAGGAGAATAGTTTTTTAATCTCTCTCTTGTTAATTCTTTGTTGTACTTTATCTCTCCTTTATTAGAGTTATAGGTTTTCCTGGGAATTCCTGAAGTCTAGGGTTATGGTTTTTACCTCAAGGATAAAAGGATTTAGGGTTTAACGATAAACCATAAAGCTATACTTGTTTGAGAAGAAGAGGAAAGAGAAGACATTATGCTCGTACTAGCTTGTGAAAGATACTTGGTGGAGCTAGGCTTTTCATGTTATTCCTTGGCTAGTGTTTGGGAGAGCCTAGAGGGTTTCATCAATGTATCTAAAGTTGAAAGTATGTACCTGAACTATATATATATCTATATCTATATCTATATCTATCTATCTATATATATATATATATATATATATATATATATATATGTATATATATATATATATATGGATCTGATGTTTCCAGCTATCCAAAGTTGTCTTGGTGAAGATTTCACTTTCAATTATTAATGTCTTTTTGGTTTTGTAATTTCAAGCACTTTATTTCTCATTGAATTGACATAAGTTAAGCCTAAAATTATTAATAGTATTAATATTCATATTGAAGGACATTAGGGAAAATTTACTATTGTAATTACATATGTCATAAAGTGAATTTCAATTTTGATTTATGTAGGAAAAGATTGCCTTAGAGGGCTGAAACTTGTTGGCAAACATTGGGTATCATTTCTCTTGGATTGCCTTGTTGATTGGATTTGAAAAGAAATGAAATATTGTCTATTGTTTGCTGTTATAAATTATGTTTTAGATCATCCCTAAGGCTATAAATTCACAGGGACTAGACCTAGGAAACCTCTGGCAAAGAGGTGAAATTTTTTCATTTCCATTAAAGTATTAGGAACATAGATTCCTACAACTATGATTTTGTAACTTTATTCCATATTAACTCTTGATTTAGCAAGTACCAAGACAGATCAAACTTCTCAAGATTCAAATCTCTTTTTGAGTGCAAAACTTGAGGAAATTTTGCATCTCAGGAGGTTTGGTTCATTTGGGCACTTGGTAGATCCGTAGTTAAGATGAATATGTGTTGGTTCTTAAGTTTTCACTAATATCGTTAACCATTTATTTTTATTAACTTATTAGTATTGACAATAAATAATTAATTTGTTAACTATTCCACCGACTTACTACATTTTGGTTATGATTAAATATTAATTCTCTAGGTCTTTTCCTTAGCCTAAGGTTTCTATGTTGGCATTTTCTCCTCATCCATTAAACTGTCTTTTTCTTCTTGTTTTATTTTACTTGTTTGTCTAAAAAAAATGATATATTTTATTTCAAATTGAAAATATGAATTTGCTTTTGAAAAAATTGCAAGGCCTAACAAAATAGATCATCAACATTAAGAGAAGTAGTCAATATTGTGCTCCCAACCTAATTTCGAGAAATAATTTTGAAAATTATTTTCTTGTCATTATGAAAATTAAGCTTTAATTTTTCTTTTTACCATCACTGTTGATGTTAACAATCTTAGTTATTCAATTTTTGTGACTTTGCAGTTGAACTAAAATATTTTTAAGTGACCAAGAAATTTCCAAATCTCAAGAGGAGGCTATAAAAACTATATCTATTGTGCTTTATATATATATATATATATATATATATATATATATAGTTCACATTGGGATTATTTTGCATCAATTTATGTGTTTTATTGTTATATTATTTAGATTTTCACCAAATATGCTTTCATTTATTAAATTTAATATTTTAGTTTATTAGTTGTATGGATATATATTAGGTGAATGCCTTCAACTTAGTTTACTACATATATATATATATATATATATATATATATATATATATATATATATAGAGAGAGAGAGAGAGAGAGAGAGAGAGAGAGAGAGAGAGAGAGAGAGATGCAAGGATAACAACTCTAGTGAAACATTAACAATAACATAAGCATTGGAGAAATTTTCATTTGATTCTATATGAATAAAAAAAAGTTACTCAGAAAACATTCATCTCTTTTCGCTTCCCTTTAATCCAAATTCAACATCATAGATCTCATTATTCTATCATCAATCTGATATTTAAACAGTTGATTTCCCTCTGCCATTTTGCTTACAAATCGACATATATTTTCTTCTAGATATCCACCATGTCAAATGAGTTTTTACTTTTATTTTAGGGGCTATGGATGTGTTTTAGTAGATGTGGCCAGGAGGATTGTGGAATAGGTTCTGGATGAGATTGAAGAATTAAGAGATACACAAATACCATCGAGTCTAGGACTGACCTAGAACATAGGTACTGAATTTTTTTATTTTTATTTTGGTTTATATCTTTAGAAAACTTCAGTTTATACTTGAAATTTCATCTATGTTATATGTCTCCTTTGGAGTAGATAGATAATGCAAACCTGAAAATTGTCTAGTCATTTATAAGTTTTGTTTTTAAGTTGTTTGGATTGTGGTTTGGTGCTAGAATTAGCTCAGGTTAGACTATTTTTTTCTATGCTATTTTCTCATTCATCGATCAACATGTTTCAAGAATTCATATTCCACTCGAGCTGAAAATTGGGGTTTTCCTTGCTTCTAAGTATTGGTGTATAAATTCTCTCTAAGGTAAGCATAGTAATTAGTAACAACAACTTTATCTTCATACATAAAATTTTATGCATTTGGTTATTTTATGCTACATTGGTTAACTTCATATCTGTACTAGGTAGAATTTTAATTTTGATTTATAGTGGTTGTAATAATGTATTTGGATTTCGTTGCTCATCACAATGGGGAGCAACTAAATCTCTTCAATGATAACTCTATAGGGTCGTGGTTTTGTGAGTCTGTAATGCATATAATGCCATACAAGCTAATTGGTAACATTGTGTCTCTTTGTGTTATGGTTTTGTAGATGGAAGTGAATGTAATAATGTTTCTCTATATAATATATTTTAGGTCACTTAAATAGAAGGTCCTGATATTGTGAGCCCATAATATGTTTGAGATCCTATAAGGTATTTTTTGTGGGAGGCACATCATGGATTCTATTCCTATTTAAGAAATCCAAGTTGGAGGCAGATACGTGACATAAAGTAATAGGTAATATTCTCTTTTCATTTTGTTATTGTAAATTAATGTAATAATGTTCACCTATATGTTATGTATTTTTAGACAGGTCATGATTTTATGACCCCTTACTCATCTTTTATTCTACTGGGTGCCTAAGAAGACCAAATTCAAGATATCATAAAGTAAAAGTTTGGACCACCATATATCATTATTTTTATCATTTACAAACATTTCTCTATCATAAAATACATTTTGTTTCAAAGCATCATCAATCAGATAACTTAATTCTAGAACTATATGTGCTACTTAGTGAAAGATTTGTAACATAGCCCCTCATAAATTTATTACATTTAGAGTGCTGCAATTTTCCAATTTAATCCTTGGAGCAATGGCAATTATAAATCACTTTCAGAGCATTTTTAGCTTTCAAAATTCAGAGCCATCATAGAACAATTTTTTTTCTTATTACTTAAGTTTTAGATCATATCAGATCTACAAATAATTGTATAGGTGCCATAAGATTTTAGAAGCATGTAGTCTCAGTACATAACTTGATCGAGCTATAAAAAATAATTTTACATTATACATTTTTGGTGAATCACGTCCTTTGTCACTTGTTTGTGATCATCAGTTGAAGCATAATATCTCTTCTTGGGGAATACAGGTGAGATCATTCAATTCGTATTTACTCTATGAGCCCTAGGAGGTTAATGATGAGGAAAGAGACACATTTTCTACCTTTCAAGCTTATTGGAATAAGTGCCTTAACATGACATATGGTATTTCGACTCCCCTTTTTCCTTGCAGAAGGATTGTTACTGGTTCGCACTCTAGTTTAGATTCTTTCTTAAATGTAAGTATCATTATTATTTAACATAATATTAATTTTCATGTTAATTTCGACTGCCATAGACTGTAAAGAATTAATGTTGAGTATTTTCATGTTAATTTCAACTGCCATATAGTGTAAAGAATTAATGTTGAGTATCGTAGTGTCAAGAAAGAGAATTATTTATTTAACTTACATTATTTTGGACATATTAGATTTGAAATCTTACTGAAATATCTAGTGCATAGCTAAACCTTAAGGAATCACATAATTTTCAAGGTTAGTATAAATCAATTTCCACTCGTTGAGTATCGAAAATAGGGATCTAAGACCTCAATTTACATGATAAGTAATTTTTAGTGTGGTTTCTAAACATACTAATGGAAATTCCATGCTATATCACCAATACTTTTTAATTGTTGACCTACCTATAATGTCAAGGATGTACCTTGGATATCAATAATAATGGATGGGTATTCTTTTTGTTTTTCAATGAGGAATCCAATTTGTAGCGATAAGAAAAATCTAGCTAATTGAATCCATGACTTAACATAGAAGTCATAATGCATAATGTTAGGTCCCAATATTGCTAGTGTAGTCCCTTATTGTTGTTAGTGTATCCCCCTTATTGTCATTGTTGTACCCCTATAACCCCCATATTGTTATTATTATGCCCTTACGTTACTATTGTTAGGTCTGCTAGGATTATATTGTGACCCCATGGACTCCTATATATAGAAATGAGGTTTTGTCATTTGTATCATCCAAGAATTGTTCATTTATGTAATGTCAAGGAGGTTTCTCCCTCTAAGTGGCTTATTTATAAGGCGTTGATCAAAATTTTCTTCAATTTTCTGAGCTGGTTTAATAAAATTTGGTATCAAAGCTTTAGATTCAATGGTTGCGCTGCTCCAAACATGTCATCGTGGAATTTTCACTATAAATTATTTTCTACGAAGGATCAGAAGTTGAAATTTTTATCACCATAAGTCGAAATCCTGAGGAACTTAGTGCAAAATGTTTACATCTTGGTGCATAATATTTCCTAAGATATGATCTGTGGAATTTAGGGTTTTTGCAGGCTCAAAATTTTTATCTAAAAGAGGTTACCTTGGGAAAATAATTATACCTCTCTCTCTGAGTATCAGATTGGAATTCTATAAAAAGTGGCCGAAATCACATGGACTGTAGTGTCCTATGTATCAATTTTATAGGTGAAGGAGCAAATAGTGACACATGGCATGTTGTACAAGTTCACTTTATTGAACCAGTCCATAATTAGGTCATTGTAGGAGATCGGGCATAACTTTGCCTTGAAGAATTAAAATAAGGTCAGACCTCTGGAATTAGAAAAATATTCAAAGGGATACTATTGGTGAGGTAAATCCCCTCTGCGGATAGAGGCGATCCCACTAGCCCTAGAGTGGGTCTAGCCACAAACAAGACACACTATGACATCAATTCATAGTTAAATAATGGATGAATATTTGATAGATAACTTACCGTATATCCTGCGCTGTTGCTATCATCGAAAGAGTGGCTGCCTCTCTCTCCTAGTTTGACAAATCACGATTCGCTCGTTCTCACGCTCGGATACCTGCATATACACAAGAAAAAAAGACAATATACAACATACTATTTCACATCCGTAACTATCAATCAGCCAAAGAAAGCTAAATCGATTGCATCAATAAACACAACATAATGATGGAACCAATACCATAGTCGAGTATATTAATGAAAGGAAGGAAGAGTATAACCAAGCTTTGACGTTGCGGTCTTCTCCAACAGGGTTCTAGTGGAGCGCTTCTCACAAAATCTCATTGGGAATTCAGACGGAGCTCTCTCTATGGAATTCTCCTTGGTTCTACCTTCTCGATTAATCAGCTATAGTATGTCTTCTCCAAGTTCAACTTCTTGGCTATATGTTTAGCTAGCTTTTGTAAAGGGAGAAGGCCTATTTATATAGAGGAAGAAGGAGAGGCTAGGATCCCTATAATCATGGAGGGGAGTCCTATCTTCAAAGAATTTTCCATGGGAGGTAAAAACCATTACCTAAAGGAAGAGATCCATGGCTTATCAAGTTTAACCACTTCGTGTGACTCATCCCTGAGTTGGTAGAAAGAAACTTCCACCTCTAATTTGTTAAAAAAAACTCTCAAAAAGGCTGGCATGGGCACAAAAAAGAGATACACAAAAAAGAGACAGAGTGCCATCTGGCACGGCCTCTACTGTACATCCTCCACACTGGTGCAATGGGTGAACTGGATACCTGTGCCAATGCCAAAACATAGGTTTTTATGGGATTTCTGAGGAAATTTTCAATAGGAGAAATGATGTCCTTATGCAGAAGGATGTAAAGAAGGTGCTTGCAGAGTATGAAACTATTCACAGGTCACAGGAAAGTCCCTCCAATATGTGGGGCGAGGTATTGCAAGGACGGTGACAAAATGTTGTGTAACAGATGCCCCCTAAAGCATGAGGTCTGAGAGATAGGGAGGGGTGAAATAATATTTGAGAACGCATTCAACCAAAACACTGTCGTCAGAAAACGTGCAAGTACGAATACAAATGATACATCTGATACATGACATGTGGCATGGGCACATCCATCCATAATAGAGTACATAAATAACGAGTTCTGAGGTATGGACACAGACATCCAGCAATATGGATCAACAAATAGACTCAAGTATGGTCGTAGCCATCCAATCATAAGATTCATATAATAAGTCATAGTAATCCACAAAGAATCCTCAGCCTGGATTTCATTAGAAAAAACCCAGGGTCTTACACTCCATCTCGACCCGAACAAAGTAAAAATTCGAACATGCGAATATGTGAGCTGAAGTCAAACATACAAGAAAATCATCTGATTACAAGCCAGTGATGAAAGTTGTTAACAAATGCGAGAGAAACCACCAATAATGACAATGGCTCTCAAGGTAAAAAAGGTAAAATCCATGGAATGTGAACAATGATCTGACGTCGAACACCCGCAGAGTCAGTTGATCAAAGGTCAATGATGTGGACCTTACATCGAATGTTAAGAACCTGCCATTGAGGCATGAAGGCTCCAAGGTACCTAAAGGGAGTCTCTAAATCAAGTTCCTGGATAATGAGATGGAGTTGACAAGAAGGGACCTTGATCGAAGGTGGGCCATAATGTTTCCCACATCATCTACACGAGACAGAGGAATATGATGTTTGTGAATCAAGACCGACAGAGAATCAAAGAAAGGTTGAAAAAATCAGAGGAAAACTTCTCTTGAACATATCGACGACACGACACTAGATTTGGCAGTATTTGACATCAAGGGATCTGAGGTCATGGTGACATGGAAAAGAGTAGATGAGTGGTCAAAAGAGATTACCCAAACCCATGGAGGAAAAAAAATAATGAGATGAGATGTCCCCAACCTGACACGAATGCAGAAAGTGCCATGTTCAAGAGCGACATACTGCCAACATGGCTATAATGTGGTTCCATTTTTCCCCACCATTTCTGGCGAGTACCCCAATTATTTTTGAAAACAAGCTTGAAGGGGATAGAATATGCTTGTGATGTAAGTTTTTCCTTCGGAAAAATCCAACCTAGTACATTTTACGAGCCCTAGGAAGGAGGAACTCGAGTAACCTCATGATGACGAAGTCCGATGTCATCAAGTTTTAACGAGTCTGACAAAGGGATAACTTAGCATCTTTTCATGTTTAGAGAGTTTGAAAATAAGGCAGAAAAGAAAACTCGAGTAGTATCTTTTCGTAAATAGCCTCTCATATCTGAAAAGGTAGAAAACAATCTTTGAAAGAACCTCTTAGTCACGATCGGCTAAGGTATTCCTATTTCGTAAATAATCTATCCCAGCCTCAAAAAGGTGTAAACTTATACTTGGTAGATATCGTTTCATAGTCAATTTAACGAGCTCAAAACAACAAGCGACTCGGTGACCCTTTTTTTTTTGAGAGTAAAAAAAGAGCTGAAAGGTGACTCCAGTAGTGACATTTTTTTTGTTTTTACCGAGTCCGAAAAAGTATAAAATACAATTCGTTTCTTCATTATAACCATGTGAAAACCTGTCGCTGCAAAAAAAAACACGTGTAAAACATATTTCTCAAAAATAATATGAAATATAGCAACAAATATGTTTTAAAACCTATTTTAATATTTTGAAAATTTATAAAAGACCATAAGTGGTAAAAACTATTTACTTTTCACTTTTACCTCTTTGTAGAGCAACAATGACCCATTTTCCTTGCAATCTTTTGGCGATGATTGTGAACAATCCAGTGAACCAATCCGGATTCCATCAGTTTCAGGTAAGGTTTGACACCACTTTCTATATTTTGAGCTATATTTCATTACGTTTAATTGTAATTTTTAATCCCTTAGGGGAGGATTCTTAAAACTAGGGCATCGCAGTTCGCATGGGTTTTGGGCACAGAACCGCGCCAATCGACCCTTTTTCACACAGGGGTCACGCTAGGTGGCATGAATATTAGAAAAATAGTCACGCAAACTAGGCAACCCAAAATCCGCCTTAATTTCCAAAAAATGCAACCATTTGATTACAAATTTTAATGCCCAAGGGGACTTACAATGTTCATATGGACAATGCATGTAGGTACCAAGAAGAAAAGATGGTAATTGAGTGGAAAGAGAGAGAACATAGTGAGGGGGATGAATAGGCCATGGAAAATGAAAAATGCATGAACACCCTAAAAAATTATGGGCTTAAGAAGTTATTCCTGAGACCATGTCTCCAGGCTCAGCCTGAATTGCTTCAATATTTCATAATCATTTGGGATGAGGATCAGGAAAATTTTGTACTTCAGATCAAGAGCTTGAACTTGAAGTTTCTGATTTGTATTTCATGACTAGATTGTCGATTAGGGGTGTAGTCCCTATCTTGACAGGTACCCGTCCTTCCGGGGAAAGCATGGAAATGGTAATTGACAAGGTGTACTGAGGGCCATGAAAAGGAATAGGGAGTGGCAAAGTGGAAATCCAAACCATCCCTGATCTAGCACTAAGAGTAGTGCGGCACACTATCATACGGGCAGTAGGATCGTAGGCACTACATGAGGCCACAAAGACACAAATGCTTCTTTCTTTAGAGTGTATGAACCTGACTCTCTTCAAGTGGGCCGAGGCCGTGACTGTCAACATCAAACGACAACTTAATAAGTGCAAGAATACCAAACTAAAGAAG
Source organism: Pinus albicaulis (assembly GCA_034641835.2). Lineage (NCBI taxonomy): Eukaryota > Viridiplantae > Streptophyta > Pinopsida > Pinales > Pinaceae > Pinus > Pinus albicaulis. Next base: position 893,558,649 of record CM076569.1, read on the forward strand.
TTTGGGTATGGATCGATTCTGGTATCGTTCTTCTTGGAACGATTACCCATATTCCAGCATGAGGAGGTTATTGTCTCGATACCACCACCCACAGAGCCACGGATGGCCCGATGGGCCGCACCGATGTATAGAGTAGGGGGTGGCCAACAAATGTCCTAGATGCTAGAGTTTTTTTATCGGCTCCAACGATAACTGATTGTCATGGAGGATTGGCCCTACGCCGGCATAGACTTCACCAGAGACCCAAACCTCCCACTCCCGGAGGGAGAGGATTGGGATGAAGAGCTAGGTCAGACTCATTTTTTATTTACATGAGTTTATAATTTTTGGTATATATGCATGTTCTGACAGTTATTCTTATATGTACGCAGATGTTGGCCTAGAGCGTCCTGTAGGAATGTCGCTGATAACGAGGTGAATTCCTCACGATTTCGATCCTCATGGTGAGGGTGGCGAGGAGGAGCTAGTACAGAACCTGGAGGGGATCTCCCGTGGGGTCCCAGACTATGCTCGCTTGGATGATGTGCCTCATGCCTATCAGATGCACACTATAGGAGTGCCGAGTTGTATCCAATGCTTGCTGAGGCGGTTGGTATAGGTGGTGACGTGCTATCATGAGCACCACGCTGATTAGGCACTTAGGATTTATTTCCGCACATTTTTGAGGGACATGTTGTCTCACGATGTAACTGAAACAGACATATATTATTTTTTGGGTTTTATGATGCACACATTGCAAACAATTGATATATATACATATACATCTATTTTCTACATGCGTCTATTTACATATGATGATGTTTTTATAAATTGTGGAAATGTCTATCTAGCACAATGTTAGATATTGCATCTGTTAATGTATTCATTCATCTTGGTATATGTTGAGATGTAATGAAATCAAAATTTATTTCAAGTAAATGAATACGAAAATACAATCTCAAAATGTATGGGTTTCGAACCGAATAATGACTGTTAAGTTGAAGAAAAACAAGCTGCGAATCCAAATTCACAAGCAACGTGCATATGCCGAGGTTAACATCCGCGGTTAATAGTTCCAAAATAGCACTATATTTAGTGATATTGTTTGTAACTGGTCCTAAAAAAATACCTTGTAAGTTAATCAACTCACCAATAGGATCATAAATTACCCAGGCTGTCGATGACAAGTTCCTAGTACTGCGGGACGCACCATCCATGAAACGGACATAAGGGGAAATAGACATCTCATAGCAAACAAGACCTAATAAGAAGAAAAAATCTCGCAAAGCACATCAAACCAAAGCATGCACAAAAATGAAAAAATCACCTATGTACACATATCATGAATGAATGACTCAAGCATAATACTTTTTTAGGTACAACCCATTCCTAGGCTATGCTAAGGGTCATAATCAATAAGCTCATAAGCTCCATTCTGTAACACACGTTTAACGATGTAGGGCCCATGCCACATGGGTTGGAATTTTCCTATCCCTAGCTTGTCATGAGCTTGGTCATACAGGAGAACGAGATCACCTTTAATAAAATAATGGGGGGAAATTGTTTGGTCAAAATGAGCTTTGACTTGCTTCTTCTGTGCTTCAATGACCAAGGCAGCCAAGTGACGAGTTTCTTCCAATCTCTCTAAGTAGAGGAGACATTCTTCCTCAGGCAAATTATTAGGTAGTAATTTCATAGCTAGTTTGAGTGAAGGGATTTCACATTCAATTAGAAGAGTGGCTTCCAAACCGTATACCAAGTGGAACGGGGTAAATCTAGTTGCATTCTTAATGGACGTTTGGTAAGCCCAAAGAGCTGAAAACAACATAGATACCAGTTTCATTTATGGATCCAAATTGTTCGTTGAAGCATTGTAACAAGGACTTTGTTAATGGCTTCAACTAGGCCATTAGATTGAGGATAATAAGGCATTGAGATATCGTGACGTAGACCCAACTTAGATGTCAGCTCCGCCATTATATAATCCCAAAAATGAGAACCATGATTGGTAACAATGGCTTGAGGGACACCAAACCAAGCAATAATGTGATTGAATATGAATTTTGCTGTTGTCTTACCATCCGCAGTGAATATAGGCATTGCTTCGACCCATTTCATAAAATAATCGATGATGACGATAATATAGGCATGCCCCCACCCCAGCCGAATGAGGGTTACATATCATAAAATCGATGCCCCATTTGGAAAAAGGACCAACGGTAATGACAGGGTGTAAAGGAATAGGTGGTGCACACATCTTGCGTTGATATATCTGGCACGCATGGCATTTGCATACAGCAACAATGCAATCTTTAAAATGGACGACCAAAAATAGCTAGCATGAAAGATCTTCTATGTGGTGGCATAACCAAACATGTGACCAACACAGGAACCATTGTGGCATTCATTTAAAACTTTCTCAGCTTCCTCGAGGGTCAGGCATCGAGGGAGTATAGAATCAAATCCAACACGATAAAGGGTATCTACAACAATGCGATAATGTTGCGACTAATTCGAATGCAGCGTCGGGCATCTTTTGTTAACTCAGACCTGAAAGTAGACATTTGGAGATACATGATGATATCACTGTACCACAAATTGAGGGTGCTAATCAAGAAAAGATTTTTGTCTGGAATATGATCCTCTGAATGAGAAGGAGCAGAGTCGGTGGGGAGAGAACAAATAAAATCAGTGAAAACAAGTGATTTCTTCGATTTGGCAGTAGTAAACTCCAAATCAAACTCTTGGAGGATAATGATCCACTTCGAGTATTTTCTCCCCAGCAACTGCGGAGAAAGAATATAGGTCATGGGATTACAATCAAAAATCACAGTCACTGTGCGTAAAAGGATATAATGACGAAAAAGATGGACGGATTGGACCGTAGGTAGTGCTAACTTCTTGACATGTGCATAACATGTTTCAGGGTCGAGATAGTTTCAAGACAAGTAGTAAATGACATGCTCAGTACCGTCATCATCATCTTGAACCAAAACCATGGCGATCGTATTGAAGGTAGTAGCTAGATAGAGGGTGAAATCACGATGGTAATTTAGAGGACATAATAGAGGAGCGTTGACAAGAAACATCTTAAGCCTATCAAAATACTGCTGAGCAATCTCATCCCAATAGAAAGGGACATCCTACTTCAAAAGTTGAGTGAATCTTTTGGCTACTTCGGCTTAGTTTGGGATAAAACGACGTATGAAATTTGATTTCCCTTGGAGATTTTGGAGCTAGTGTAATGAGGATGGAAAGGGGAGATTAAAAATAGCCTCAACCTTAAGTGGGTCAAGGTGAATTCCATATTTAGATACGATAAATCCTAAAAGTCTACAGTAGTCGATGTAGAAGACGTATTTATGCAGATAGAGCCGGACGTTTTAGCATCTCTAATGAAGAAATATCTAGCGGAGATGGTCCAGGTGGTATTCTCATGCAGGTGAATGAGTCAGAATGTCATACAGGTGTGGTTGAACAATATGAAGAATATCGTGAAAGGCATAATACATCGCACGCTAGAACGTATCCCCAACATTCTTTAAGCCGAAAGGTAGTTTCTTATATGTGAACGTTCCCTAAGGATAGATAAAAGCGGTCTTGTGTTGATCGGATGGGAGAATGTTGATCTGATTATAGCCAGAAAAACCATCCATAAGGGAATAAATCTCACTCCCCACACAATCGTCAATGATCTGATCGATGAAAGGGGTGGGATAGTTATCCTTAGTACAGGCCCGATTGATATCGCGATAATCAAAAGAGACATAAATTTCTCCCTACCTCTTATCCACAGGGACAATGTTAGAAACCCACTTTGTTAGAGGAATCGGATAAACGAAACCTTATTTTAGAAGTTTTTTAACTTTAGATTTTATAGCGGTGGCTTTCCAAGGATGTACTGGATGAAGACGCTGGCAAACAGGCTTGGGTAGGTAGGAATCTCGTGCACCATAATACTGAGGTTGATTCTAGACATCTCTTTGTAAGAACAGGTGAAAACATCATAAAATTCACGAAAGAGGCTGGTATACACTTGGACTTCCTTGGAAGAGCAAGTGACTCCCACATGGATGTTCTTGAAAATTCTCAGTTTCACAGAAATGTCAATAGGCATCATTTGTATGTTTCCCAAGTTACCTTCAGTGAAGACTTCATGAGTCAAAATAGGCATTTGAAGTAGTGGAGAAGGAACTTGAGACGCAAAGTGCTCAAGAAAGTTAGAAATTTCCCCGAGGCCAGGCATAAACGAGGAAAGATGATGCCCATCACTCCACATTATATCTTTGAGAGACATGGTTTCCATGATAGCCTCATCGGATGGAAACACTTCTTTCAAAGGATCAAGAGAATCTGCATTGCTGAGCCAGGGTGATTGAGAATAAACGTCAAGAGACATTCTCAAAGGATTAGCTTCAGGAGGGGGAGAATCAGATGCAGCTGTAAGCTCGCAAATATTAATTTTGATTGGACTAAGCAACATTGAATCTCCAAATGAATCTACCTGTTCAGTTAGTGGGACGATCCATGGGTCATCTGATTGAGAGACCATATTAACTTGAACGGTGTTTGGTGGCGGAAGGGGAAATATACCCATGAGAGAGGGATCTTTGAAAAGACCTGGTCCTACACTGTCAGGGGGAGAAGTAATATGATCCAAATAAGGCACGTTGTTCTCGTAAGATGAGGTAAAGAATGACAACTCATCGACAGTAGTGATTTTGACCTCGTGTGGAAACTTTAGAAGTCGAAAGAGGGTGGACAGAATGCACATCATAGCGTGAGTCCAACTATGATCGAGTAGAATATTGTAATTAAGTTTGGCATCAACAAATTCTACTTCAAAATTGACCATATTTCCCTGTAACGTGATCGACAAGCTAGCGAGAACACCCAAGGGTTTCCATTCCCTTTCATCAAATGCCTTAAGGGAATTGGGTGACGAAGTTAGGGCTAGAGAGCCAATAGCCTTCTAGCAAGCACATGACATGAAACAGCTAGATGCACCCTCATCCACAATGGCTCTATGGATGTTGAGACCGTTAATGCCGACTTGTATGACAAGCGCAATCTAGTGCAGAAGTCGAGGGACGAAATTCTCTAAGTCGAAAGAGAGAAGGCTAGAATCAGCAGGGTCAATCCCACCGATCGCTAATAATAATGCTTTCTATTGAGATGGAAAACTTTGAAGCACTTCCAACGTGGACATCAGAGATGGTTCCTGTTCTACGTCCTTAACAATACTGTAATGCCGGGTAGCACAGGTGTTAGGATTATAAGAAGATTTCTAGAGAACACCTTTAGAAGTTGGTCGTACAACAGGTTTAGCACTGGGCCTTTCAATCTCAAGATTACCAAAGGTAGGTGGGGGGGGAGGACCATCAACGACCTCTTTCTTGGCTGCTTGACATGATCCAGCATAATCCTTCGACCAATTAGCGATGGAAATGGGTGTCGAACCATTCATCATGAATACTTGAGAGATAAATGACGCAGATCGAGGAGGTTTCTCGACCATCTGGGTCTGCTGAGATGGGAAAGGTTCCTTAAGGACCACCAGAGTTCCCTTAGCACCTTTGAGAATTTGACTAACCTCGGATCGTCTAGGAAAATATTTAGTGTTAGTGGTCCTCATCACAAATCAGACAAGGATACTTCAGCTTTCACTGTGAACCATCATCCACACAAGGTTTAGATGATTCTAGTTTTGGGGCATCGACTTTGGCCTTGCCTTTCTTTATCCCCTTGGAAGTCTTGTCTGCAGGATTGGTCTGAACGATGTTGACCTCTAAGGTTTTACTAGAATCTGGGGTAGCCTAAGGAGCTAAATTATTAGAAGAATTTGATTTCTGCTTCTTATTGGAAGAATTGCATGAATTCTGAGACACAGAACCAATAACATCATCGACTGATGGGGTAGTTGATGCTTTAGAGGTCCCAGGTCATGGAGCCTTAGTCAAGATGTCATACAAAATTCTTGATTGAGAGTACACTAAATCAAGGTACTGGTTACGAGCGATGGCTTGTTCCTCGGTTACACATGCCCCCATGGTGATGTCTTTCACAATATGATTGAGAAAATAGGTAGTGAACCAATGAGTAAGAAGTTGATTAGGAATTTCAAAATTGATTAGGCGACGACACTGTCTCCATTCATGAATGTGGTTTAAGATATGGGTGGCCCGATCCTGTTTCAAGGATGTTAGGAGATGTGTCCCAACTTCATAACGAACTAGCAACTGGAAATGGGTAAGGAATGCCATAGAGAGAGTGTTGAAATATTGAAATATGCCACGAGGCAATTCAATATACCACTTAGCATCAGCTCCGGTGAGAGTGTGCTAGAAGAGACGAGGGCGAACAGAGTCGTCCACCCAAGAATTCGAAGAATACCATAAAAGGTATGTCATGACGTGAGCTTGGGAGTCTTCTCTAGACTTTCCCTTGAACTTGGGGCAATCACCTGGAACCTTCGTTGGAATCAGAGGCTAGAAAGGATTATGAAGAATGGGATCATTTTTCAATTTAAACACATCTGGTAACTTCAACCTGGAAAGGAAAGGTAATTGAGCGTTAAAAGGCATGACAGGTCCTCGATAAGGACCCATACCCATACTCCATCTTGGTTGAGTATAACTCTACCCCCATTGGTTCTGTCTCAGAGGATTCAGACCATAAGGGGTATAAGCCAGATAATTCGGTTGATATCACAGCTGAGGACTAGGATACAGGGGTTGAAGACCAGCATACTGATTCTGAGTATATGAGGGTCTCGATTAAGCAACATAAGGATTTTGTTACAGAGTATAAGTATAGCCTGGAGTTTGAGGGTAATAAGCAGGACCTTAAGGCAGGTTGTAAACTGGTCGATATTGAACTTGAGGAAAATAACTGCCTTGGGGTCAAACGGGCTATTAGTAAGTGGGGCCCTGCTGAGCTAGATAAGTCGAGTGCAAAGGTTGATTCGGTTGTGGCATAGAGTAGAGGGGTGGCTGAGCAAGGTTAATGGGATGTGCAGGTTGGCCTGGCTGAGCAGGTTGACCTGACTGATGAGGGCCACCAAGTTGCCCCTATAGAGCAGGTTGGCCTAATGGCTGCAGTGGGCCAATTTGTGCCTAATAACCAGGTTGACCTGGAGCAGGACCATAAGATGGCCCTGCTTGCGCAACATTTGGACCAATTGGAAGATATGGTTGTCTAGGTTGCACCAAAGGTTGAGATGGATGGATCTGCCCCCCAAGACCGTACAAGGGTCCGGGTGGATATACCGGTTACCCAGCTGGTCCTTGAGGTTGCACTGGCTAGATCAGAGACTGAGCTTGTAAAGGTTGACCTTGAGGATTGTAAGGCTGCCCTTGCGGGCCATAAAACAATCCCTGCTGGACCTAAGGTTTTCCCTATAAGGGTTGCCCTTGTGGCTCGTACGCATACCCTTACTGGGCCAAAGGTTTTCCTTGGAAGGGTTGTCCTTGTGGGCCGAAATCATACCCTTGTTGAACTAAAGCTTGTCGCTGAAAGGGTTGTCCTTGCTGGTTAGAAGGTTTCCCAGGGAAATAGATGGGGTTGCCATGCTCATCATATTGAAACAGAAGTGAATAAATCAGGGTACTATCCACTCCATAATGAGAAAAATAAGACTGATAAGGATCGTAAGGGGACTGATAAGTCTGGGAGCTCTGATGTTGAACAACCAGTCGATACTCCTCAAAAGAAAGGCCGTCAAGGATTTCCATGGCAATCAAAGTCTCTGCCAAAGTCGAAACTCCTGACAATTGAGCAGTGACAACCAGTGTCAATGCAACCACAGAGATAGTAGGCCTAGTGGGGATAGACGTAACAAAAGGAATCGACGATGAGATAGGTGTCATCGGTGACATCCCTAATGAGGGGAGAACTGGCCCCCTTTATGGGTTTGATGTTTCAATGGAGGCAATACCGGCTATAATATGACCCAAATACCTACATTTGGTTGGAAGTGACACCAATGGTGAATATTTAGTAGGCTCTTGATGGACATCTTCTGAGAAAAGTTGATATTCTTCATCAGAAACTAGAATACCCTCACTGCCATTAGGACCAGACGAATCCATGTCTGAATCCACCATGAGATCTTGTAAAATACTACGGGGCTAGAGGTATGATAGCAGCCAAAAATGGTGATCCCGATGTAAGAGGGAGAAAATGTTTCCCAACCCAAAATCCAAACCAAGCATTTGAAAGAGGCCAATGGAACTCAACTGGTTCTCCAAAGGGGTACTCTGACGGGATGGTAGGCTACTGATGCTTGGCATACCTAGAGGTCTAAGAAGTCTCAAATGAATCATCTGAGAAAGGACTGCCAATATAAGAAACCAATGATTCCACCACTATGACTATAGCACACCAGAAAAGGAAAAAAGATTAAAAATGAAGACTCTTGGATTAAAACCAAGGCAAACAAAGACAGGCCAAGTAATCAAAATTTAATGGGAGTGTAATCGTAGGTAGTTTATTTTACCACATTGAAACCAAAAATTTGTTGTTTCACATTTTAAGAGTCAAGAAACAGTCAAAGATGATTCTAGTCTCTTTCACTTTTAAGCGAGCGCGAAAGGACAAGTTCTCGATGATATTTTCAAATTTATGGAGTCAGTAAAGATAAAAAATGACTGATCAAGTAGTCTAGGTAAAAGGGTGTACTAGGTTCCCATGAACTACCATATACAGCTTGGTTATAAAATGAAAGAAAAATCAACCAAGGAATTGACATACGTGAAGGTAGTCTCCCCGAATGTTGTGTTCGGTGTATCACGGTTACAAGGCGGCAGACTCGGCTTCCTACGGATAAAAGGATTGAAACCTAGAGGGGTCTCCCTTTATATACTCAATGGTACGGGGAGCACAAGTCCGTACTAGTGTTGTCTGAAGCTAGATGGCGAGCGATAGCTACTAGGTTTAAAGACGCCAGAACACATCTCTAACTTAGACCACTAAATATTTCAGTTAGTTTCAATGTTGCCTTAGGTTAATTGAATAAATTTTAAGTTGATATTGTATTGATGTTTCAATTCCAAGGTCCTGCGGAATTTTGGATCTCACAAATCCCTAAATGCAAGCTACATGCCATAAAATATATTTCGTTCGATGAAAAGCTATCTACGAGAAAGTCGGGAGTTTTCAAGCGATAACAAATAATGAGAACACACAAGAGCATCCACTACAAAATCTGATGCAATCTAATGAAAACAAGAAATATCTCCTAGAATGCTGAATTCTAGTTATGCGAAATATTTTTCAATTCCACAATGAAAACAATAATGCAAGCACAATTTTTTTTTTTTTTTTTCAATGTAATAGAGAAAACAATGGACTAAATGAAATGAAAAATAAACCTTCACACTAGTTCCAGAATGTGAATGTGAGAGTTGAAATGAAACAATTCAACCAACCCAAAAGCAAACAAAACAACAACTCAAACCAATGTCACAATCTCTGAAATCGAAGAAAGATATCGGAACAGACCCATACAAGAAATGTGAGCTATGCTTGGAGTGACAAGAAGCAAAACCGAATGAAAGAGGCAAGACTCACTCAAGACTCATTCCACCAAATGCAATCACTCAAAACAGATCTAGGGAGCTGAATGGAATCAAGCAAATAAAAAATGTGACCACAAAACAAAAGACTCAAACTCCTACAGGAGGCTCAACATACCCTAGCACTAGAAAACCCTAAGGCCATGATGCTAAAAGAAATGGACAAAAAATTTAAGGAAGGAGGCTCTTCACAGTTACAAACAATCTCAAAGCACTCAAATCAAGTCAGGAAAACACCTAGAGACACAAGTACTAACCAAAAACTCCAAAACAGGGAAAACCATAACACCTACAGGAAATGGCGTGACTCTTCGGCTGTAATCAACGCCAGACAGGGGATGGCGTGGGTGATGAACTAGCAAAAAGCACCAGTGGGCATGACTGTCAGACTGGAAACTGCGCCAATCAAGCCAACCCTATAAAAATGAAAATTTTGGAAAAATAGAGGTCAGATCTGATCCTCTGGGGTTGAACAGGGGTCTTAGACTCAGTAAGAATAATCAGAAAAGGCAAGATAAGCAGACAACAACCAAGAATAAGACGTAATGGAAAAAGACAAACTTGCCCTGAGTCCCCAGCAGAGTCGCTAATTTGTTGGTGAGGTAAATCCCCTCTGCTAGTAGAGGTGATCCCACTAGCCCTAGAGTGGGTCTAGCCACAAACAAGAGACATTATGACATCAATTCCTAGTTAATGAATGGACGGAGATTGGATAGATAACTTACCGTATATCTCGCGCTGTTGTTGTATTCAAAAGAGTGGCTGCCTCTCGCTCCTGGTTTGACAGATCACGATCCACTCGTTCTTACACTCGGATACCTGAACATACATAAGAAACAAAGACAATATACAACATACTATTTCGCATCTGTAGCTATTAGTCAGTCGAAGAAGACTAATCAATTGCATCAATAAACACAACACAATGATGGAACCAATACCATAGTTGAGTATATTAATGAAAGGAAGGAAGAGTACAACCAATCTTCAATGTTGTGGTCTCCTCCAACAGGGTTCCAGCGGAGTGCATCTCACAAAATATTTTCGGGAATTCGGACGATGCTCTCTCTACGAAATTATCCTTGGTTCTACCTTCTTGATAGCGATTACTCAGCTATAGTATCTCTTCTCCAAGTTCAACTTCTTGGCTATATGTTCAGCTAGCTTTTGTAAAGGGAGAAGGTATGTTTATATAGAGGGAGAAGGAGATTTTAGGATCCCTATAACCATGGAGGGGAGTCATATATTCAAAGAATGTTCCATGGGAGGTAAAAACCACTACCTAAAGGAAGAGATCCATGGCTTATCAAGTTTAACCACTTCGTGTGACTCATCCTTCAGGTGGTTAAAAGAAACTTTTGCCTCTAATTTGTTAAAAAACATTCCCAAAAATGCTGGTTTGGGCACAACAAAGAGACAGAGAGCCAACTAGTGCGGCATCTAGTGTACATCCTCCACACTGGCACGAGGTGTGAACTGGCTACCTGCACCAATGCCAAAACATAGGTTTTTATGGGCTTTCTGAGGAAATGTTCAACAGGAGAAATGATTTCCTTATGCAGAAGGATGCAAAGAAGGTGTTTGCAGAGTATGACACTGCTCACAGGTCACGAGAAAGACCCTCCAATATGCAGGGCGAGGGATTGCAGGGACGATGAAAAAATGCTATGTAACACTACTATAGGACCATATTTCAGATATTGAAGATCCTAAATCACAAAGATAATTGAATTTCAATATTGAGCTCCTCAGAAGCAAGAAAAAGGTGTGTATTTTTTTTCAATTTGCGTAAGTCTTGTTTGAAAAATCAGTTTGAAGTGGTTCCAAGGCCATATTGAAGCATAGATATTAGTATTGGGTTCTAAAATGACCCCTAAAAAGAATTCAACGCCTGTTAAGCCCTTTGAATACTCTACTATGACTCATGAAGATGAAGAAGTGAAACATGATATATCAAAATTACAATAGCAAGTGCACGAAATCTCGATCTCGCAAAGAACAAGAAAAAATGAAATGGATGTTTTGAAGAAAGGCATGGAAGCTAATATGGATGGTTTGAAGAAGGGCACAATAACTAGTATGGATGGTTTGAAGAATGACATGGCAAAGATGGAAGCTAATATCAATGGTATAGAAGAAAAAATGAAAGACAACATGGAGGACATGAGGAATGATCTAAAAGAAGACATGGAAGGTCTGACAAAGTTGATAAAAGTAATGATTCTTAATGCTGAAAAAATAGTAGAGGAAACTCATGATGAGAAAAAAATAAATGTTAATCATGATTTCATAAACTCTAATGTTGGAATGAAGACCCACCATATTCCAAAGATCGATATGAGGAATTTTGATGGCAAGGATCCCACAACATGGATACTATAGATGGAGAATTTTTTTTATCTCAATAATGTGAAAAACACACAAAAGGTATGCGTTACAACTTGATATTTAGAACGAAATAATTTTTTTTGGTATAGATGGCTTTGCTCCTGTAAAATAAATTTCACTTGGCCAATTTTTACGGAGGAAAAGATAGCACATTATGAAGATACAGAGAGCACCATATTCTTTAGCCAATTGATAAATCTCAAAAACAAGGGTTCAGTGGTGGAGCACATTGAGGACTTCCAAAAATTGAATATAAGGGTAAATGATATTCCATAGGAATAGAGGATTCATGTCTTCATAGGGACTTTAAAGGATAACATCCAACATGAGGTTCACCTTTGGGAACCTGATTCATTAGAGAAGGCATTCAGGTTGGCAAGAAAATTTGACTGTAAAATTATGATGACAAGGAAGCCTACCACTCACATATAAAAATATGGAAGTGTTGTTACTCCTAAACTTCCACAACCTACAAGGTGGACACCAGAACAATTGGAAGAAAAAAGAGCGAAGGGATTTGCTACAATTGTGATAAAAAATACACTAAAGGTCATAATTTTTCTTCGAAGAAATTATTTTACATAGATTTTGAATATGATGAAGAAAATGAAAAAGAAACTTCAAAATAAGAGGATATACACCAGGAACCAAACTTAGAGAAAGAAGAAATGAGTCCAACCATATCGTGTAATGAATTGGCAGGAATTACCACTACTCAAACTCTCAATATAGAAGGACATATCAAGAAGAAAAAGGTAATAGTGTTGATTGATTTGGGTAGTACCCCTAATTTTATTCATTGTAAGGTAGCCAAGGAATTGAATTTCTTCCTATACCCACCACCAGAATGTCAAGTGATGGTTGCAAATGGAGGAACTATAAATTTCTCTAGAAAATGCCATAATATCAAGCTAGCCATGGGGGAATATGTATTGAATAGTCCAATAATTTCCATTCCAATGGGAGGTGCTGATGTTATACTAGGAGTACAATGGATACAATCTTTGGGGATGGTAGCTTTTAATTTTCAAGAAATTTTCTTGAATTTTTTTTCGGAAGGAAAGGAATTTGAATGACAGGATATCACACAGAATCTAGGAAAGATAGTAAGCTCTAATTTCATGACAAAGCTTTTTAATAATGAACAATGAGGCATAATTTCACAATGATACTCACTAAATCATCTATTTCTCGAGATTTCCAAAAAGTCTTTGACAATCATTGCAAGGTGTTTGAAACTCCCGAACGAATCCCACCTATTTGTGATCATGACCATGCTATTAATTTGATTCTAGGAAGTATTTATCCAAACATCAGGCCTTACATATATCCTTATGTCCAAAAGAGAAAAATTGAACGTATTATTGCCGAAATTTTAGAGGTTGGTATAATTAAACCTAGTCAAAGTTCTGTCAGTGCTCGAGTAGTATTGGTGCACAAGAAGGACGGATCATTGCGCATGTGTCTAGATTATAGGGAGCTCAATAAGCTCCCTATTAAAGATAAATTTCCCATTCCTGTGATTGATGAATTATTGTATAAACTACATGGAAAAATTTATTTTACCAAATTGGATCTTTCTTCAGGATATCATCAAATTAGAATGAAGACTAAATATATTTCAAAAACAACATTTCAAACTCATGAGGGTCATTATGAAATTTTGGTCATGCCTTTTTGTCTTACAAATGCACCTTCTACATTTCAAGGGTTGATGCATTCCATTTTCAAACCCTTCCTTAGAAAATTTTTGTTAGTATTTTATGAAGATATACTAATCTACAACAGGTCTTGGAAGGATCATGTTCAACATGTTGACAAGGTGCTCAAACTATTGGAAGAGAAATAGTTATATGAGAAAACCTCCAAATGTTCCTTTGGAGTATAAGAGGTGGAATATCTAGGTCATATTGTATCTCATGAGGGTGTTAAGGTATACCCCAAAAAAAATTAGAAATGGAAAGTCCCCACAACCATAAAGTAGTTGCAAGGTTTTCTTGGGTTAACAAGGAATTATCGCAAGTTTGTTAAGAATTATGGGAGAATAGCAACACGAATAAAAACATTATTGAAGAAAGATGAATTTTCATGGACTCCTGAAGAAACTAAGGCCTTTGAGCATCTTTAAGAGAAAATTTTCCTAGCACCAGTATTAGCTATGCCAGACTGCACAAAAGCATTTATTATGGAATGTGATGCCTTAGGAAATGGAATTGGTGCAGTTTTAATGTAAGAAGGATGACTCATTTATTTTATAGGAAGAATCAAAGGAAAATTTTTACAGAAATCTATCTATGAGAAGGAAATGTTGGCAATACTAAATGCACTAAGGAAATGGCGACCTTGCCTAATGGGAAGACACTTTAAGGTAAAAATTGATCATGATAGTCTTAAACACTTTTTGGAACAAAGTCGATCTTCAGGAGAGAAGAAAAAATGAGTCACAAAGATGTTGGGTTATGACTTTGAAATCATCTACAAAAAGGGGAATTAAATATTGTTGTAGATGCACTCTCAAGAAAGGATGAAAAGGTGTAAAAATTTCTTCGTGGCCTTTTTATTATCCAACCAGATTCGATAACTTAAGCAAGGGATGAATGGAAGAAGGACGAAGAAGTGTGGACACTCATTCAAAATATGTAGTAATATCGTAGTAGATATGATACATTTAGTTGGAAAAATGATTCCTTATGGTAAAAAGATTGCTTATATATTTGTAAGAATTCCCAACTAAAAGAAAATATTATTTTGGACTTGCACACATCTCCCCTAGGATGACACTCGAGATTTTTTAAAAATTACCACAGGGTGAAAGAATTTTTTTGGGATGGCCTTAAATCTTATATTCAAAATTTTGTGGTGGAATGTTTGGTTTTCCAGCAAAATAAAGTTGATACAATTAAGACATGGGGTCTTCTAAAGCCTTTATCCATTCCAAGTCAACGTTGGTTGGAGATTTCAATGGATTTTATCACAGGTTTACTTATGTCGGAAGGAAAGAGTGTCATCATGGTGGTAGTTGATAGACTTACCAAGTATGCACACTTTTGTGCATTATATCGTCCATTTAAAGCAAGTATAGTTGCTACTGCATTTATGGAAACATTTCAAAAGCTACATGGAAACCCAAAGGTTATTGTAAGCGACAGAGATCCCATTTTTACTGGAATTTTTTGGACGGAATTATTTTCCTGTTTTTGTACTGAACTAGCTCATAGCTCATATTATCATCCTCAATCCGATGGGAAAACTGAGGTAGTGAAAAAATGTTTGGAAGTATATCTTCATTTTTTTGTATCTAATAAAGAAACACAATGGATTAGGTGGTTACCTCTGGTTGAATGGTGGTTTAACACTTCCTTCAATGCTACAACAAATATGACCCCATTTATGGAGCTTTATGTATATCATCCACCATCCATCACATCATATTTAAGAGAATATTATAAGGTTCAAGAAGTGGAGGATCACATTGAGCATCAACAACAAGTTCTCCAAGTCTTAAAAAATAACCTAAATTTGGCAAAAAATCGAATGAAACAACATGCAGATCAACATCGTAGAAATATAAGTTTTTATGTAGGAGACTGGATATTTTTACAGCTACAAAAATGCAAACAAATGTCCCTTAAGAAATCTAAGAAGGATAATAAATTATCAACAAAGTAATATTGTCTTTATAAGGTGTTGCGAAAGGTTGGTACTATGGCATAAAAAGTGGAGCTTCTTGCTTCTTCTCGAGTGCTTAAAGAAGGTTAAAGGTGAAAACATTCTAGTTCAAACAATATTTTAAGAACTTAACGAGGAAGGAAAAATCATATTGGAACTTGAAGCAATCACGGAAAAAAGAAATCGACAACTACGAAAACGATCAATTTCAGAGTATCTCATAAAGTGGAAGAACTTACCCACTGAAGATTCAACATGGGAGGATAAGAATTTTATACAGAAGCATCCAGAGCTACTCAAGCATTGAGGACAACACTTTTTTTAAGCGGAGGGGCATATTAGGTCCCTATATTACTACTATAGTCCCTTATTGTTGTTAGTGTAGCCCCCTTATTTGGCATTGTTGTACCCCTGCAGCCCCCATATTATTATTATTGTGCCCTTACATTATTATTATTGGGTTGGCTGGGATTATATTGTGACCCCATGGACTCCTATATATAGAAAGGACGTTTTTTCATTTGTATCATCCAAGAATTATTCATTTGTGTAATGTAAAGGAGGTTTCCCCTTGAAGTGGCTTATTTCTAAGGCGTTGATCTCTCTTTTCTTCTATTTTTGTAGCTGGTTTCATAACACATAATGTATAACATAACAATATACAGTGATGGTTGATTACTAACATATCATATTTAACTAAGACAAAGGTGAATACACCTCACTAGAGCTTAGCAATGATAGCTTCAAGGGCTCAAAACACTAAATAATGTGTTGCATAGTTTCCTATTTTTTTCATTTCTAGATCTCCTTTGTTAGTTTCTTATCGATATTCTTATTAAATTCATAGTCATGTATATTCAGGTGAAGTGTCTAACTACCAACTAGATGATATAAACCTAGAGGATGAATATGAAAAGGCTAGAAATGAACTTTTGGCAAGGGCATGGTCACATCATTGGAGCAGTGCTGACAAGGCTCTAACTGGAAGTATAAATGGACCTTTGCTTGACTATGAAGTAAATTGTCAGGAAATAGACAAGGAAACAACTTCTTTCCTATCACCTTGTCTGTAATATAGGGAGTTAAGTGTTACAAATGTGTTTCACCTTGTTCACATCAAACAAGTTTTATGGGCTAATGAGGGAAATACTTCATGGAGAATAGAGCTTGATTATGTTTCTGAAGTCAAATAGTCTCCAACAATATTCTATATATTTGAGTTTCAATTTTTGTTGTAGCCATGATAGTGTAATATTGGGCTACTTTTTTGCTTTTATTTAGACAGTTGAGAATCCTAAAGGTTAAGTGGAACTAAAGGAAAATGATATGTGGGCATATTATTTTTGAATTAAATTTATGTGGATTTTAATAATTGTGAAAATAACAAAGTAAATTTAAGACCAAGATTTCAAATTCATGAGGATGGAATAAAATCCAAAGGCTTTCCCAAAATCTCCAAAAATCCTTGGTGAAAAAAATAAAATAATAAAAATATTATATGGGAGATAAAAATCTAATAGATAGCTTAGTAAAGTGGAAAGTTACTGAGAAGAGGTTAAATAAAACTAGAAAGAGGAAAAAGCTAGTTTTAAAGAGCTTTTGTGGAAAAAACAAAAGTAAAGCCTAGGCTAAAGGAAAACAACATCCTAAATTAATAGGACACAGTTATGGAAACATGTTGAGGGAAAGAAAGCTTAAATAATCCATTCCTAGGTAGACAAGAGGTTGTCTAGAATTTGAAGGAATTAGTCTCTCCCCGGGGGGAGCTGTGGATTAAAGCTCAAGTTTGGGTGGAAAATAGTGTTTACAAGAATTGGTATGCACAATTATTAAATTTTTTCTTATGATTATGTTATAATACTCATATTGTGTTGTAGATTAAAGGTGGTTAATGAATGAGTTTAGCTGAAGATTTAGATTAGTAATTATAAATTATTTGATGGGTTGTTGTATTTTTAAAAAGAAAGTATCATATGTATTTAAAAGAATTTTAACTATAGTACATATAGTTAATTTCTCTGTATGGTTACATAGACTGAAATAAATAGTTGACCAACATACAAAATCAGTAAACCCAAAGAGGAGGGTTTACATGTGTTGTTAGGTCTCTGTTAGAACTTTTATTTCAGATGCAGAGGACACAAAATTTGATCATCTATAATTATAACTGTACTTAACTGAAATGATTGAAGCTATGAATAAAAAAATCACAATTTATTTATATAAACTAATATTGAAACATATATGTACACCGATGAGTGATTAATTACAAAAAAATCATGAAAGTATAAATTTGTAAAATTAACATACTTCTGTTGGGAAAAAATACTGAGAGGGGGGGGTGAATCAGTATTTACTGCATACTCAAAACTTTTTACTTTTTCATGCTCTAAAACCCATATGCTACTTTTCTGAAGCCAACTAGCATATACACGTGGATATCCTTCATAAAACTTGCGTATACACAGAGACCTAATTATGTCATTAGTTCTTTGCTTATATCATTCCATTATTCATTCATCAGATGTTCCATACATAGTAAACATGTGCAGTAAGAACAGAATAAACCATCACACCAAGCATCACACATGAACACCAGGATTTTTAGGTGGAAACCCAATTCGGGAGAAAACCACCGCTGCAGTTGCTCAGCCTTCAATTTTTTATTATAGAGAAAACATCTTACAACAAGTGTGCTGGCGCAGACTTGACCAGCACGCAGGCACCCACCTGCGCTCGTTTACCAGCCTCTCCTGGAAGGGAGCTCCAACCCCCTGACTCGTTTACCGGCCTCTCCTGGAAGGGAGCTACGACCCCCCGATCTCGTTTACCAGCCTCACCTGGAAGGGAGCTACAACCCCCTGACTGAAGGCTACAACCCTCACCACCACCTTGGACCACGTTTCATCAATTTTCACACTGGATCCAACAACTTCAATAGAACAACACTTGCAGGCCACGTTTCATCATATTTTCAGACTGGACCCTTTCCATACTTTTAAGCACAAACATACATCACCAACATATACTTATCAACACAGATCAGATAGCAGAAACACAGCGGAACAGATCAGATATTTCATACCCTTTCACTTCAGACAGATGTTCGCCTAGATGTTCGCCTCATCACAGATCTAAGCCTTCCATAATCAGATCTAGCAAATACAAATGCATTTCAGATCTAGATCCCCTTCTTCATCATTGGTGCATCATACATTCAGATTTATCTTCAAGTGTAACCCTTTCCATTCAGATCTACTTCAAAGAGAAGTATTCATTCAAGCTCAGACATCTTGCACCCATACTTGTTATTTTCATAATGAATTTCTTCTCCTTATATAGGTTTATCTTTTTCTCAATACCATGAGCCAAAACAATACCATGAGCCCAAAACTACATTACTTCCGATGGTATTCCTGGATGGGATCATTTAGACGAATCATTACCCAATACAATGGGTCAATACCATGGTGGTTACCCCTGGTTTTTCACTTTAAGAGCGCTTTTTTCCCATACGCGACTTGTAACGTTCTTTCCCGCGTGCATACGCGACTTCCCTCAGACATATCCGCGTATGCCTTGAGACATACTCTTTTCATCATAGATTTAGCAAATGCTGACTTCTTTTCTTCACTGCCTTCTGTACACACTGTAGATACATCATATTTTCTTCATCAAGAACATATTCTATCAAGCACAACTTCATCAAGTAAGTTGCCATCATATTTATCAAGTGGGTTGCCTTTCAAGGACAACACTTAGCATCATATTGTCAATAAACATCATATCACATCAGATTTACATCATTTACCAAGTCCATCAAGTCAAGAATAACTTCATTAGGTGGATTTCCATCAAGGACAACACATGTCAACAGTCGCATGTCTTCATCTTCATTCAGTGGGTTGCCATCAAGGACAACACTCTGCATCATATTTCCAACAATCTCCCCCTTTGGACTTTATGGCAACCATGATGGTGTTTGGTTATATTTCATACCCTTTCACTTCAGACAGATGTTCGCCTAGATGTTCGCCTCATCACAGATCTAAGCCTTCCATAATCAGATCTAGCAAATACAAATGCATTTCAGATCTAGATCCCCTTCTTCATCATTGGTGCATCATACATTCAGATTTATCTTCAAGTGTAACCCTTTCCATTCAGATCTACTTCAAAGAGAAGTATCCATTCAAGCTCAGACATCTTGCACCCACACTTGTGATTTGCACAATGAATTTCTTCTCCTTATATAGGTTTATCTTTTTCAATACCATGGGCCAAAACAATACCATGAGCCTTCAATACCACGAGCCAAACCAATACCATGAGCCTTCAATACCACAAGTCAAACCAATACCATGAGCCTTCAATACCATGAGTCTTCAATACCACGAGTCATCAATACCATGAGCCTTCAATACCACGGGCCCCTGGATTTGCACTTTTTGAGCGCTTTTTCCCATACGCGACTTATCACGTTCTTTTTAGACATATCCGCGTATTCATAGAGACATAATTTTTCCATCATACTTTGAGCACATTCTGAATTCCTTTCTTCATTGCACACTGTAGATACATC